>CAUYLG010061590.1:0-38998 GCA_963573385.1 Cacajao melanocephalus | reverse complement strand
GTTCAGTTTCCATGTAGTTGTGTGATTTTGAGTGAGTCTCTTAATCCTAAGTTCTAATTCTATTGTACTGTGGTCTGAGAGACTGTTTGTTAGGATTTCCATTCTTTTGCATTTGCTGAGGAGTGTTTTATTTCCAAGTATGTGGTCCATTTTAGAGTAAGTGCGATGTGGTGCTGAGAAGAATGTATATTCTGTGAATTTGGGGTGGAGAGTTCTGTGTATGTCTATTATGTTTGCTTGGTCCAGATCTCAGTTCAAGTCCTGGATATCCTTGTTAATTTTCTGTCTCATGTATTTTTACAATGTTCAAGTTATCTCAGGAAAAAAAATTAGAGAGAATTCTCAAGAAGAATGTCCTTTTAATTTTCTTTTTATTTCTTTTCTTTCTTTCTTTTTAGTTTTTATTTCTTAAGGGCAGGGTTTGTCTCTGCTGCCTCAGTTGTTCTCAAACTCCTAGACTTAACAATATTTCCACTTCATCCTCTCATGTGTCTGGGACTACAGGCACACACAAATGTATTATTTCTATTCCAAGAAGGAACAACAAAAAAAAACCCCACTAAGCTAAACAGAAAAATATAGCAGGAATAGAATCATAAGGATAAGAAGAAGAGAAATTAAATAGAAAACACAAAAACAATACACAAAATTAGGAATGTCAAGTGTTGGATTTCACGAAATTGATAAAATCCAACAAACTGTTCAAGAAGAGAAAAATACTTTATTAGCCATGAAGTACCAGACCTCACACAAGTTTCTAGAAGCATCAAAAGGTAAGATGATATAGTGAACACTATACAATGAATTTAACATTGTGACCAAAATTACCAAAGTTTTAAAACAATTATTCTTAAATCTGAGCATTTACTTTTCAGATTTATACTTAAATCTGAAATATACTTTTGTGACTTAAATATTTTTTATCATGAGTCTAAAACCATATTTATAGTCATTGTACGTTAGACATGTAAAGCTCACAGAAATTTTACTTATGTTATTTTTGTTTGTTACATTAATAAATACATTAGTGGAAATAATCACAAACTTTGAATTCAGGAAAGCAGAAAGGTAACATTATTCAGTGGATATGTATCATAATATATTTATTTCAACTAAAAGTTATAATAAATTTGCCAGCATGACAAGTATAGGATATTTGGAGAAATCATTTCAGCAACACTGGAGCTAGTTAATATCTCTAACAAGACTTTAAATATAAATGTATCTTACAAATGGAACCCACTGCTTTATGTACCACCTAGAATACTATTTCATATGCAGCCATACACATACAAATCACATCACTGGATTCTTAATATATACATACATAGGAATTCAGAATTATAATATTATGAATTTAATTTTGAAAGCTAAAAAAATCACTAATATAGGATGATGCTGGGGTGTTTTGGGGATACTAGAGGAGGGACAGCGTGGGGTGGGGAGGTTAGAGAGAGATAACGTGGGGAGAAATGCCAGATACAGGTGATGGGGAGATGGAGGCAGTAAACCACCTTGCCATGTATGTACTTATGCAACAATCCTGCATGATCTGCACATGTACCCCAGAACCTAAAGTACAATTTTAAAAAAAATTAAGAACCTAAAGTACAATTTTAAAAAAAATTAAAAAAGAATCCAGAGTGCTCTTAAGCCTGAATGTGCATTCAAATTAAATGCTATTAATATTATCACTGCCTATAATCAGGACCCACTTTTTGTCAAGCAAACCTAATGTAGGAGCTAGACATCAGAGATGTTAAAAGTTCCTAGGTGATATTGATGAGCTGCGACCCACTCTCTCAGCCTCATATAAAGAATTTTATATAATCTGGTCCTTGTTCCATGGGGCTCAAGAATCTTTACTTTCTTACGTAAACACTAGCTTCTCCTGACCTCAATGAGGTCCCTCATGTCCCCCAACCCTCATCACCACCCCCATATTTCTCCCTGGGAAACTCCTCTTTCTTCCCCATATTTCTTTCTGGGAAACTCCTCTCCTGTTTTCACCAACCTGTCCCTTTTCTCAAGGCTCATCTCCTACTCCCTGTCCTTCACTAGTCTTCCCTTTTGCGTTCCCTTGTAGCCCCTCATGTCACCAGAGCACCATAGTAGCTATGACTTCTCATGCTAAAGGACTGTCTAGAGCTCCCATCTGTCTCTGCACCACTCATGCTACTATAAGTCTGTCTCTCCATATGCATCGAAGTCCTTCAACAATGGAAGACATCTGTCTGATTCAATTTAGTAACTAGTATAGGACTATACACATAGGAGATGTCTGTGGCATACAAAATAATGGCCCTCCAACCCAGGATGTTCACATCTGATTCCTGGGAACACCGAATATGACCTTTTATGATAATTGGTACTTTGCAGCTGTGATTAATTTAAGGACCTTGCAATACATATATTTCTTGAGTTATCAAGTGGACTCAAAGCAATCAGAAAGATCCTCATGAAAGGGAGATAAAACATCAGAGTCACATGAAGAGTCCTGAGGCTGGAAACAGAGGTTGGAGTGGTGGAAGGAAGCCACTAGGAGGCAGGGGATAGAGGCTCCCTAGAAGGAGGAAAGGCAAGGAAGCAAATTTTACCCTCAAATACCCAAAAGACACCAGCCCTGTCAAGACCCGTATCCCCAAGATTTAACTTTACCTCATAAGATCAGTTTCAGACTGCTGACCTTCAGAACTGTAAAAGATTAAATTTCTGTTGTTTGAAACTGCAAAGCTTGTACTTATTTGGTAAAGAAGCAATAGAAAAGTAATACAGTACTCAGTTTATTGAATTGGTGAATTGATTTTTTTTTTAGTAATCACATAAATTTCTGTAAAATTTGTTATACATTACTGTCACAGAATTATGATTTATAATTATATCTTCAAGGTCAAACCAAGCTTTCAAACATTAATTTAGTTCTCACATAAATCTGGATGTTTCTCAATTTTTGAAGCAGTGTATTATTTCCATAATGATCTGTAAAGTAGGTGGGTGTCATGACCTAAGTGTTATTGTTGATCTTTGCATATGCAAGGAAAACACAGAGTCATCATTCATTTGTTGCTGCATTTATCTCTGGTTTTCAGCATTTTTAAAAAGTAGCAAGCTTAGTGTGGTGGTTAATACTGAGTATCAACTTGATTGGATTGAAGGATGCAAAGTATTAATCCTGGGTGTGTCTGTGAGGGTGTTGTCAAGGGAGATGAACATTTGAGTCAGTGGGCTGGGAAAGGCAGACCCACCCTTCATCTGGGTGGACGTCATCTAATCAGCTGCCATCACAACTAGGAGATGAAGCAGGCAGAAAAATGTGAAAAGGCTCACCTGGCTTAGCCTCCCAGCCTGCATCTTTCTCCTGTGCTGGAGGCTTCCTGCCCTTGAACAGCGAACTCCAAGTTCTTCAGCTTTGTGGCTCAGACTGGCTTCCTTGCTCCTCAGTTTGCAGACAGCTTATTGTGGAACCTTGTGACTGTGTGAGTTAATACTCCTTAATAAACTCCCCTTTTTATATATATACACATATATTGTGTATATCATATATATATTATGTATATAATATATATATCATATAACATGTGTGTGTGTATATACATATATATATATATATATTTTTTTTTCTATTAGTACTGTCCCTCTAGAGAATCCTGACTAATACACTTAGCTTCTCCTTGTCTCTTTCTTTTGATCTTCTGTGAAGCCCCTGGCTTGACTTTTCCTGGAAACTTTTCCTGTGACAGCACATGTATCACAAGATGATCCTGTCAAGATACATCATGTTAATTAAAATATGTGATATCCAGTAGGAACTCAAACTGCAAAACAGATAATGGCAAAAGATAAACAGCACTTCTAAGTGAAATAAAGTTCAGAAATGCTTTGAATTGAAGCATAAATGCCTTACTGATCTAAAATTCTGAAAGTTATGAATTCTGTGACAATGTAATTTTTATTTGTTTTGCAGTTTTTTCTGAAAAGAATTATCAAGTTCACTAAGGCAAAAATGTTATGAAAGAAATTAAATGAGTCTCAAAGGATAATCTCAAATCTATAGAAGGAAGTGCCTATAAAATTTATTATATATCACTTACCAATGTCTACTAACCCCTGCAGAACTATCCAATCTGCTGTTACACACATACAATTTCCATAGTACTGGAATGGCAATAAATACTGCTGGAAAAATCTGATTTCTCACCAACTCGTTGAGCCCCTTTCATGATTTATGTTCACTCTGGAGCCCACCAAGGAATGAAGATAATAAAAATCTAGGCCAGAGTAATAGAGTTGCCCTGACAAATTCCATGCTTGATAGAAGCTCTTTCACACTCTCCTCTGCACAAAGAATAGGAGACTTGCCCGGCAAAAATCTAGAATGAGACTTTTCTCCAAGTCTCTCCGTTGTGTCTCCGAAATATTTATAATTAGGGGAGTATTTTTTAGTCAACTCTTCCCAGGATACTTTTGGTTTTGGCTCATGAAATTCTTTAATTATTTGATATACAGTTTTTAAAAAATGAGAATGACACATTTTTCTGTTCTGTCCATTACCTGATATTTTAGAGCAACATTTCTGAGAAACCCCTTAGTCCAGAGACACTCACATTTGTTACATATAACTATTATACTTTAGTTACAATGAAGACAAAACATCCTCTTTAAATACATTCACAGAGACGTGTGTTTTTTTCCATTGGCAAATTCACAATTACTGTGACTTTCTAAATTGTTTAAAATTGCGATTTTATTCTTATTCGTCTTCACTTGGAGCTTATCTAGTCAATTTAATTGTTGCAGACTTTAACACTGTCACCTTTTTATACCCCTGCAATTAACACAATGAGTGTGTGAAATGCTTCTGTAAAATAACCAGTCACAGTCACACACACACACTGACACACACACAGACACACACAACTTGGAAAGTAAAATCAGCCTCTTAACATAAAAGGAAGAAGATAAAATTGTATCAATATTCCCATAAGCTGTGTTTCACAATATCTCTGCACACTTATCAAACCCTTAATAGCTAAGTGTTTTACTAGTTTAATTAGTTTTCCTCACACTATGTGAGTGGTATTCCTAACAGTACATTACATTTTGTATCTCAAATTCAGTAGGAAAGCTTCATATATAAAACAGGACAGTGCTCTAAGCATTAGAGGTGGAAGATTTAGAACAGTCTCCATTCCCCATCTACTCTGTGACATATAATATTTTGCTAATCGCAGATATCCTTTGATAGAGATATTTGGAAATTGAAATACTGACCGTGCATGTGTATGTTTCTTCTGCTATTATTGGAAGAGAGGCATATAGTGTTTTGCATCAACAGTAAAATCTACTGTACCTTGCAAGTAAGTGTTTAGAATTTAAGTAAAACTTAGGGGAAGATTGCAAGAACAAAATGTTAGCCATATTTTTGGACATAAAGAAAATGTGGAAAAACTATGTGGAAAAACTATACAAGGTGACCAAATCAGTACTCAAGTGAAATATTATGGTTTAAAATATGTACTTTGGAAAAAATAAATATTATAAAATGAATAATAGCAGAAATTTTGCTTAAATATAGAAATAAAATTTAGTCTCCTCTCCTAAATACACAAGAACTTAAGCATGAAGTGGTAAAAATCAATGTGAAATTCACCAATAATCACCCATAAAGAAGGTAAGCAAAATCTTCAATTAAATATTATTTCATTGATATTTACCTTTTGCTGCATACTGTTCCAAACACTATTATGTATTGCTTAACTTAATCCTCAAAATATCCCTATGAGGGAGATGTTTTACCCACATTGAGGCACAGAGAACCTAAATCATTTACTATCAGAATTACAGTCTTACCCAAATAAATGTATAAATATATTGCAATAAGGAAGCTTTTATTCCAGTAAAGATTAATTATATTTTAACTCACTGAAGTTCACTGAAAAAACAAGATAAAATACAGAAACTTACTTGATCACTATATGATTATTTCATATAAGATGTCATTATTTATAAGTGATTAAATAATAGTGCATCTAGTAAATATTGCAGATAAATTTGGCTTCCAGGAGTAAAACAAACTTAAATTCTAACTTCAGAGCATTTATCAAAGTTAGTTCATGATATAACATGATAAAAATAAAGCACATCCAGCTGCAGAGAATATTTTTAATCATAAAAGGAATAATATATAATAATCCCATAATTTATAAGAAAAATGTGAACAGATTTTTGGATATAAATGTTAACTATATATTTATATACGTGTTTAAAATTGAATGTTAAATTCAGACTGTGAAAATATTGAAAGAAAAGTTGGTAAACAAAAGGTTTACAATTTACAGTGTATATGAAAACTTTATCACTCAGATAAGAATAAGGCAAAAAGAAAGATGGAAGGGGAAAAAAAGAGGGAGGATGGAAAGAAGGAAGAAAGAAAAGAAGAAAAATAAAATTAACAAAATAAGGAAAAAAGAAATACAAAATATTATGTGGCAATCAGAAATCAGACAATTTAAATGGTCCATAAACTAAGAAAACATATTTACCTTATCAGTAACCCGTAGCATGTAGATTCAAATAAATGTAAATTATTATTTTTAGCTGACATTTGGGTAGTGGATTGGGAACAGAGAAAATAGAAAAATACAATAGAAAAGAAAAAATGATGTAACTTGTATATTGCCAGTGAAAATAACTATCATGTTTTCTAAAGTACCTTGGCTCACCGTTATAAAAATTATAAATTCATATTACCTTTGTTTCATAAATCCCACTTTGGGAGTCTATTTCAAAGAAACAAAAGCACCAGTACATGAATATGCACTCCATGGTGGGTCTGGAAATGCTGTCTGAGTTAGGAGGCTTGGCTCCTGTTGTTGGACAGCATGTGAAAGGTTAATCCACTAAACGCATATCAGTTTTTGTCCAAAATTCCTAATTAATTGCACATTGAATAGCTGTAACAAGCTGTGCACATACCAGTAGAATTTAATTAACTATACGCAAACTATCTCTGAGAGGCTTAAAATTTTCTAAAAACCCATGTATGGAAAATAACAGATTATCAATTTTAACCTAAGGCAATATCAAAGCACATTAAGTAATTTTGAGAGGATGAGGATTGCGATAAAAATATTACTCTACAGAATCATTCTGAAACTTCAATAAGGATATTGACTTCAACAATGAATCAAATGATTCTTTGTTCCTCCCCATGAAATACAAAAAGTTGTGTTTGTTTATGAGGTGAAACCTGGCTTATAGCACCATGCTACATTTTGGACTGCTTTGTTTTGTAATTGTGTTTTTTAGTCACCTTCCTTATCTGTCATAACATCTATATTGTCCTCTAGCAGCAATTCCCAATTGATAATCTTAAGTGTGCCCAAATTAATGTGATGCCTATTTTTGGTGTTTTAATTAAGACATTTTTATAAATACCAGTTAAAAATTACTGAACACTTTTCATGGCTTGGGATAGTTATGAACACTTTCTATATACTAATTTTAATTCTCTCAATAAACTTTTTAAATATTACCACAGCATCATGTTTTAAGGAACAGAATAAACACGCCACAGACAACTTTGGCCAGGTCATCCAGCTACAAAGTGTTATTGTGGGATTTGAATCTAGGCAATTTGCTCCCAGAACCCAGATACTTGACTTCTATTTTCGTCTCTAGATACCCATCAACACATAATTTAAAACTCATTAAAATATATAATGTTGTACATATCACTTAGAAATGTGAATTAATTATCCAAAGATATTGCCTAATATCAAGTGTCTCAGTGCTAGTGGTATTTCATGGTTTGGGTTGCTGCAGAAAAGAATTTGCAATCATATAATTCAAGTCCTATTTCTACCACCTGAGACTTGAGTGATGTTAAACAAGATGCAAAAAAATTATAAGCTTTAGTTTTCTACCCAAGGTAAATGAAAAATATCTACACTTTAGAATTATTGTGAGGAGTAAATGAACTAATAGACAAGAAATACTTTCTGGAAAATATCACCACATAGAGATTTAAAGAAAAGCTATGAACATAATAGAGTTTTCATATACGATAATTATTGGGCATTTAGTATGGATTGAGAAGTTATCCTTGTGTTTAGTATGTTTCATTATTGTAATACAGTTATCATACTTAATGAACCAAAATTGAATATTATTATTAATTAACATCCATACTTGATTCAGGTTTCCTTGGATTTTACGTAATGTACTTTTTCAGTTTCTGTATCCCATACAGGATACCACATCACATTTAGTTGCCATGTATCTTGACTGTAATAATTTCTTAAACTTTCTTTATTTCTGAAGACCTTGACTGTTTGAGGTGTAGTGTCAAGTGTTTTATAGAATGCACCTCAATTAGAATTTGCTGATTTTGTCTCACAATTAGCCTGAGGCTAAGGAATCTGGGGAAGAAGACCAGAAGTAAAGAAGTAAAGTGTCACTCTCTTCACATTGTACCAAGAGCACATATATGCTATCAACATGACTTAGGACTGTGGATGTTAAATTTGATCACCTGAGTGAGGTAGTATTTGTCAGGTGTCTCTACCATAAAATTACCCCATTTTCTCTCTTTCCATGTTATACTTTTAGGACGGATGTCATCAGGTATAGCCCACACTTAAGAAGTGAAAATTTATTTTCCACATCCCTAAGGATAGGGTATCTAGACAAATTATTTGGAATTTTTCTTTACAAACTATTTGTTTATTTTTTCTAATTTATATATTTATTTCATTATTGATTTATATGGGTATGAACTCATGACTTTGTCATCAGTATTACTTTATTTCTTCTCAAAATTTTCCTGCTTTGGCCTTTGGGAGACCTTCCAGGTGGCTCCATTACTCTTTTGACATTCTTCTATCATTCATCAGCCACAATGTTAAGCAATGTATCCATTTTCATTAAAAGATTAAGTATAAAACTGTCATTCCATCACTTGAACCGGGGAGGTGGAGGTTGCAGTGAGCTGAGACTGCGCCACTGTGCTCCAGCCTGGCAACAGAGCAAGACTCCATCTCAAACAAAAACAAAAAATAACAAAAAACAAGAAACAAACAAAAAAAGCCCTGTCATTTCTTGTTGATGCTAGTGGATTGTTTTGTTGTTCTCATTTTTTTTTTCAAGGAACTTAACATTTTGTTTGTAGTCCAATAAATGGATTGTCAAATTATGTACCCATACATCTATATATCTCTTCTAACCAACAGTTTGAATGTAAGAACAATTATTATTTAAATCCAATGTTTGTAAAAATTTTCTATGTAAAATTTCTGAATGATTTGAAAACCAGCAAACAAAATACCTCAATTGAAAATATATACGTGTGTTGTAGATACCAAACTACACAATTTGTAATCATGTATCTGAAATTTTTAACACTTACTCTAAAATCAGTCACACAATTGGAAGTAAAACACTGCTCAGCAAATGCAAAAGAACTGAAATAATAGTCTCTTGGACGACAGTGCAATCAAAATAGAAATCAAGACTAAGAAATTAGCTCAAAACCATACCATTACATGGAAATTGAGTAACCTGTTGCTGAATGACTTTTGGGTAAATAATGAAATTAAGGCAGAAATCAAGTTTTTTGAAACAAATGAGAACAAAGATACAATGTACCAGAATCTTTGGGAAACAGCTAAGGCAACGTTAACAGGGAAATTTATAGCATTAAATAGCAAAAATAGCATTAAATGCCCACATCAAAAAGTTAGAAAGATCTCAAATTAACAACCTAACTCACAACTAAAAGAACTAAAGAAACTGAGCAAACAAACTCTGAAGCTAGCAGAAGACAAGAAATAACCAAAATCAGAGTTGAACTGAAGGAGACAGAGACACAAAAAACCATTTAAAGACCAGTAAATCCAGGAGTTGGCATTTGGAGAAAATTAATAAAATAGACCACTAGCTAGACTAATTAAGAAGAAAAGAGGGAAGATTGAAATAAACATAATTAATAATGATGACAGAGATATTACCATTGACCCTACAGAAATACAACTATAAAGAATATTATGAACACCTCTATGCACATAAACTAGACATTCTAGAAGAAATGGATAAATTCCTTGACACATACCCCCTCCCAAGACTGAACCAGGAAGAAATTTAATCTCTGAACAGACCGGTAGTGAGTTCTGCAATTGAGGCAGTAATAAATAGCCCTCCAACCAAAAAAAAAGCCCATGACCAGTTAGATTCACAGCTGAATTCTACCAGATGTACAAAATAAGAGCTGGTACCGTTCCTAATGAAACTATTCCAAAATATTGAGGAGGACAGACTCCTCCCTAACTCATTCTATGGGGCCAGCCTCATCCTGATACCAAAACCTTGCAGAGGTACAAAAAATAAAAGGCAATTTCAGGTCAATATCTCTGGTAAACATTGAGGCAAAAATCCTCAACAAAACACTGGCAAATTGAATCCATCAGCACATCAAAAAGCTTATCCAACACGATCAAGTAGGCTTCATGCCCAGAATGCAAGTTTGGTTCAACATTGATTTTTGGTGCATATCAATAAATCTGATTCATCACATAAACGGAACTAAAGACAAAAACCACAGTTGCAGAAAAGACCTTTGATAAAATTTAACAAATCTTCATGTTAAAAACTCTCAAACTGGGCTTTGAAGGATTATACATCAAAATAATAAGGCCCACCTTTGACAAACCCACAGCCAACATTACAAGCAAAAGCTGGAAGCATTGCCCTTGAAAACCAGTACAAGATTAGGATGCCCTCTCTCCCGATTCCTATTCAACATAATATTAAAAGTTCTGGCCCAGATAATCTGCAAAGAGAAAGAAATAAAGTTCATTCAGATAAGAAGAGAGGAAGTCAAACTATCCATGTTTGCAAATGACATGATATCTAGAAAGCCTCATAATCTAAGCCCCAAAGCTTCTTAGGTTCATAAACAAGTTCAGCAAAGTCTCGGGATACAAAATCAATGTGAAAAAATCACTAGCATGTCTATATATCAACAATAGTCAAACCAAGAGCCAAATCAGGAATGAACCCCCATTCACAATTGCCACAAAAAGAATAACATACCTAGGAATGCCACTAACTATGGAGGTGAAAAATCTCTACAAGGAGAACTACAAACCACTGCTCAAAGAAATCAGAGATGACACAAGCAAATGGAGAAACATTACATGCTCATGGATAGGAAGAATCAATATTGTGAAAAAGGCCGTAATGCCTAAAGAGATTTATACATTCAACGCTATTATCATTAAACTACCATTTACATTCTTCACAGAATTAGAAAAAAAAAATTAATTCATATAGAATTTAAAAAGAGCCCAAATGGCCAAGGCAATCCTAAGCAAAAAAACAAAGCTGAAGACATCAAACTACCTGACTTCAAACTACACTATAGGGCTACAGTAACCAAAATAGCATGGTACTGGAACAAGAACAGATACATAGAACAATGGAAAAGAATAGAGAATCCAGAAATAAAACTGAACACCTACAACTATCTGATCTTTGGCAAACTTGACAAAAGCAACCAATAGGGAAAGGATTTCCTATTAAAAAAATGGTGCTGGGATAACTGGCTAGTCATATGCAGAAGATTAAAACTGAACTCCTTCCTTACACCATATACAAAAATTAACTCAAGATGGATTAAAAACTTAAGTGTAAAACCCCAAAGTATAAAAACCCTGGAAGATAACCTAGGCAATACTATTTAGGACATAGGCATAGGCAAATATTTCCTAGCATATTTCTTCCAAGTCATTTTGATTGAAATGAAAATGAAGCTTTTAGGGTAAGTGAAAACAAGAAAAAGTATGAGGAAAAAAAGTAAATTCATCTGTACTAAAATTAATCCTAAATGCCTCAATTTTAAGTCAGTATTGACTTATCCAAAGTGAAAACTACCTTAATTCAACTACCTTTAAAATAGTGTACTAGCACAGATATATTTTTTAATAAGAAGATAGGCAAGGAAGCAGTTTGTGGGAATTATTTAAGTGATACATATGCTTCTGATGCTTTTAAGAATAAATATTCATCTCCCCAAAAAAGATTATCATGCATAACTATCTTCCTATCCATGATATAATTATGTAGACTGTGAATTACAAGTTAAGCAACCTTATTTTAATCATTTTAAATTTGATTTTTATATTTACAATTTAATATTGACCTATTTTATAAAGTTACTTACATGTAAAATTTATTTGCCCAGATATTTAATGATCTACCACTACAGCAGTAGCTATTAGTTTGTTGGGGTAATTCCATGGTTGATTCATTTTAGTTTTGCAGCTGAAAAAACCTCAAGCTGAGCAGATAGGCATCTAATTTGCTCATTGTCCCTGCTGAAAGCTTTTTTCCTCTATTAGCTTTGACCTTTATGATCTAAAAAAAAAAAGTGGTAATATTTTACAGTTAATAACACAAAAGAGAAAACCTGAAAATAATATATATGACTATGAAATTCATTTTAAACCCTGATTTTAAAAATTCATTCAACTCTAGAATTGACAGATTTGCTTGATCAATTATTGGCAATCTGTAGTGGGCAGAAAGTACTGAGCCTCTGGTATAGAAGGATTATTCAGCATACTTATTAGCAACAATGTTTAAAGAAGAAGGAAAATTAAACTTCAATGATATCTTTATGCTTTAGATTTTTATTACACAAAATATGCATAGATTTTTATTTCAGTCAAATTCAAGTTTTGTAGCTATATTATTTATCATCAAGTGAAACATTGAGAAAGATGAATTCCTAACAGCTAGGGACATCTCTATGAAATCCTTCCCTCACTTGCTATCTAAAATATGTTTCCTATTTCTACATCAATTACCATATCTATATTATTTCTTCACCTAAGTTTAATTGAGAGAAAACAGTGAAATAAACGAATAGCAAAATCCAGATAAGTAGAAAAGGATTACAATCTACTGGCAAGGAATCAACATTGCTGGTTGATAATAATGTAATTATTTCTTCTTTCCATGCATCTTATCCATGAATGTTATTTAATCTAATCTTTTGAAAGTGATTTCCTCTAAAGAGACCAAATTAATACTGCATAATTATATAGAGTTCAAAGAGCCATTGAAAGTTGAAATAGAAAGGAGTTATGTGGTAGAAGACAACAAGTAAATTAAATTTAACTTGCATTTTAATTTGTCATTAACTGCTGAAAACACCTGGAGCAAATCAAATTAATGCTTTTGTGTCTGAATTATGTAATTTTAAAGTCTAAATTATGTAGCCTGTATGAAAGAGTTCTATTTTAGGTTTTTTATACTTGTTAAATAATCTTTATATATCCTACTCCATCAAATGTTTGTGATTTTATGTGTTATGTAAGTTGGATACTGTGAAAATAAGCCAGTGATCAAATTTCATACTTAATGATATAAGCATTCTATGTATTTTTAATAACATATTGTATAAATATACAGTCTCCCATCAATCAGTATTTATGTCAGTAGCTACGTTATATTTTAAAACCTCTTTACATATATCTTTGTACCATTGAACAAGTATGTTTGAAGTATAAATTTCTAAAAAGGAAAAGAAATGGTAGTTAAAATTATTTGTAATTCTGAATTTTAAATATATTATTTAAATATTTTAGAAAAAGTTCTTACCAATTTGCATACAATCATCAAGAGTGAAAAGAAAGTTTTGTTATATATTTTCATATTACTTATTTACCAATCTAACGGGTACATTTTTAAATCATCTGCTTTTGGCCATGATATATTTGCTTGTAGAAGATTAATACCCCTCTGTAAACACCTTAAAAAGTAGAAAATAAAGATAAAAGTGCATTAAAAGTATCAAACAAAAAGTTATTTGAGTACATTAAAGAACTATTTAGTTAACAAGGACTTTAGATATCAGAATCCCGAAGAAACCGTGAGAGCAGAGAAAGCCGTGAAGCTTTCTGGAGGAAAGTAATCTCATTTGCAACACCCTACCATTTTTCAAATACCTGCTATACAGTAAAAATGACAACTATCAAATTGTTGGTATCTATTAAAAAATTACAAGGTAGGGTAATAAACCCGACCAAACAAGGGAAAACTATGAGAAATAAACAAACCAAACCAAAACAAAGCAAAAAGCAAACTGACATTACAAAAGGACCCATGAAGAGTTTGGTTTTGGCTTTGTTATCAGACAAGGTCTTAAAATACTAGTGCTGTTATCTTCAGTAGGAATGAGAAGACTAGTAAGGTGGAAGACAAGGTCAAGATAAAATCTCTAAAATAAGTATTCAAAACAATAATAAAGAAGAAAGAATAAAAAGCAAGGAATTCAAGTAGAAATGGAGAGAATTAATACAAACAAATAGTAATATTTGCAGAGTCAATGCCTGAGAATTTAAAAAATAAATATACTCAACAAATCACATATGCAAAATCTCTGCAAATATGAGCAGTAGGCATACAAATATAGCTACATGAAAGTGTATCACACTATGATTGCTAAAAAAAAAATAAATACTTAAAAAGCAATATAATATTAGAAAGCATATTTATGTATTTTTAAATGTTTGTTATTTTCATCTCTTATTCCTTCCTGTCTCCATTGTTAAGTACAATTATTGGCATAAAAGAGATTTTTAATACCCATTTTTAGACTGCATTCTAGCCTGGGCAATAGAACAAAAATCTCGTTCTCCCTCTCTTTCTCTTCCTCTTTCATTCTCTCTTACATTCTTTTTTTTCTTTCTTTCACTCTCACTTTCTTTCCTCTCTTTTTCTTTCTTTCAAAAAAAAAAAACAAACAAACAAACAAACAAAAAAATACAATAACGGTGACACCTGAATTTTTAAAGAAGAAATAGAAGCCAGAAGACAATGATTGGTGTTTTAAAAGGATGAAAGAAAATGACTATCAAACTATAAATATATACCAGCAAATATATCCATAAAAATAAATACATATATTAGTTCATTGGTGCTGTATAAAATGAACACTATAACTTTTTTTTTGACTTTTGTGACTTAAAAGTTTTTAACCATATGCCTAAAACCAGATTTAAGAATTAACTTACCCATTGGATATTTATGCATTTAAATGAATGGTACAAACACATTCACCTATGTCCTATATAATGCAAGCTATAAGCGTCACAATTTGGCATGAATAAAAATAAACAGTTTCTCTGCTTACTTTTAGAATTTATAAATAAGTCTTTGAATATGTTAAATAAAATTGCTGTTAAAATTACTGTGAATAATGGCAACTCATACTCCTAAATCAGATGTGTTTTTGTTAAATCTGTATCTCTTATTTTGACATCTAGTGATATTTTATGCAGTTAGCTAAAAAAATTTTTTAAATGAGTGCTTTGTCCATTAATTTAGTCCTTTATTTAAAGCCATAAAATCGTTGACTTATTGTTAGGTAACTCAGTCTGACAAGTACAAAGAGTCTGTAGACTATCGAACCTTGACAAATGCCTAGGAAAAAATGCTGAATAAAGATGTCAAAAGGTTTCCTGAAAATGATTTTTCGTTTACAGTCAGGGGAAACATCCATTTTATACTTTCCATTTTCTGTTTTTTCCAGGTATAAAATATTTAATGTTAGCAGTGTAAACTCTATTCTTAGAGAGCTGAAGCTAAAATGGCTCAAATGGTTTAGAGCTTCAAATACTTCAGGGTATGCTTAAAGGGAATTGTTTGGAGTAGTTTTCTTCTCTGTTGTAAAACAGTATTATTATTTACTTGAAAAGTTATCCAAAATGACAAATAATTTTGAGAAGAAAAATTTCAAATGGATTTAAAAACTAAAAATATCGAATAACTTCTCTACCATAAAATTAACATGAATGATTATATTGATTAGTTCATTCACGATTTCATGTCTGAAATGAAGTCATGAGGCACTCCAGAATAAGCACTGAGCTATAGACTGGTGATAGAATATTAATATAATTGACATATCTCTGGACTCATTCAAATTACAGTGTAATATGAGAAGTAGAAAAATTATTAGAATACATGGTTAGGTATAGTGTGCTATGCAAACATGGAGCGAGTTTCTAACACTAAATTAACCATAAGGAAGAATTAAGAATTTCAGGTAGAAGAAACTAGGTCAATCCTCAAGGCCTTGACATGTTAAGGACTTAGTTGTATAATCTGCGTGGAAAATAGAGGATGAACAGAGTCAGGACCACAGCTAGTGAAAAGGTAGTCCTGAAGGCCCTAGTATTTCATGCAACAAAACTTGGGATTATTTTTTTTCGGAATAACAGGAAACTACTGAAGAGTTTAACCATTGCTAGCTTTCAATGATTTTATATTTTAGGCAGGTACCATAGTAGCATGTGAGGGACAGATTAAAACCTGGCAGGGCAAAGGGACAAGGAAATCTGCTTGGCTGAAACTAGAATCAGAAAAACATATGATAGTAGATAGATTCAATGGGGATGGAGAGAGGAGAATGAATATGAGAAACTTAAATGAATGGTGGTGATTTTATAATTAATGCGATTATTTTGTTAATGTGAACTGACTCTCTGCAGTGAAAACTCTTGAGAATAGAGGCTGATCTGTCTTTGTTCCTTATGCATCCCATGACCCTAGAAGAGTGCTGAGTTCATAACTAATCAATGAGTGTATTTTTTAAGCTGGTGACTTTCATACTTTTCAAAATAATTTCAATTTTATTTGAGATTTGAGGAGTATATGTGCATATTTGTTACATTACTGCATTGCATGATGCTGAGATTTGGAATACCAACGGCCCTCTCACCCAGGTAGTGAGCATGGTACCCAAAAGTTAGTTTTTCAACCCTGGACCTCTTCCCGTTTTCCCCCTCTCATAGTCCCCAGTGTTTATTGTTTCCATCATTAGGTGATCCATGAGTACCCAATGTTCAGCTTCCACTTACATGTGAGGACTTGTAGTATTTGGTTTTCTGTTCTGTGTTAATTCACAACACAGGTATATCTTCCTTTGAGAAATGCTTCCTCATGTCTTTGCCTTTTTATTGATATTATTTGTTTTTTGCTTGATGAATTATTTAAGTTCTTTATAGATATTAGACGTTTGTTAGAATGCATAGTTTGCAAATACTTTCTCCCGTTCTGCTGGTTGTCTCTTTACTCTGTTGACAGTTTCTTTTGCTGTGAAGAAGCTCTTTTGTTTAATTAGGTTTCATTTTTTCAATTTTTGTTTTTGTTGTAAGTGCTTTTGAGGATTTAATCATAAATTATTTTCCATGATTGATGTCGAGAATGGTGTTTCCTAGGTATTCTTCAAGGATTCTTTATATTTTGCGGTCTTACATCTAAATCATTCATTCATCTTGAGTTAATTTTTGTATATGATGAAAGACAAGGGTTTAGTTTCATTCTTCTGCATATGGTTAGCTAGCTATTCCAGCACCGTTTATTGAATAGAGAGTCATTTCCCCTTACTTATTTTTGTCAACTTTGTCTAAGATAAAATGGCCGTTGGTGTGTGACTTTGTTTCTGAATTCTCTATTTTGTTCCACTGCCCTATGCGTCTGTTTCTGTACCAGTACCATGTTGTTTTGTTACTATAGCCTTGCAGTAAAGTTTGAAGTCAGGTAATGCAATGTCTCTAGCTTTGCTCTTTTGCTTAGTAGTGATTTGGCTATTCAGGATCTTTCTTTGGTTCTACATAATTTTAGAATAACGTTTTTTAATCTGTGAAAAATGATGCTGGTAGATTGATAGGAATAGTATAGCATCCTTAGATTGCTTTGGGCAGTATGGCCATTTTAACAATATTGATTCCTCCAATCGATCAGCATAGAATAGCTTTCCATTTCTTTGTGTCAGCTATGATTTCTTTCAGCAGTGTTTTCTTGCTTGTACTTCTTGCAGAGCTCTTTCACGATCTTGGTTAGATATATTGCTAGGTATTTTTTTTGTTGTTGCTGTAAATAGAATTGCATTCTTGATTTGGCTCTCAGCTTAAATGTTATTGGTCCATAGAAATGTTACTTGATTTTTACATATTGATTTTGTATCCTCAAACTTTACTGAAGTTGTTTATCAGTTCCAGGAGCTTTTTGGCAGAGGTTTTAGGGTTTTCTAGGTATAGAATCATATCATCAGTGAAGAGAAATTGCTTGGCTTATATTCCTGTTGGATGACTTTCTGTCTTTTTCTTGCTTTATTACTCTGGCCAGGACCTTCTGAATGTATTTATTATTTTTTCTTTTTCTTAGAGTTTCATTCTTGTCTCCCAGGCTGGAATGCAGTGGCACAACCTTGGATCACTGCAACCTCCATCTCCCAGGTCCAAGTGATTCTCCTGCCTCACCCTCCAGAGTAGCTGGGATTACAGATGCCTGACACTATGCACGGCTAATTTTTTGTATTTTTGGTAGAGATGGGGCTTCACCATGTTGGCCAGGCTGGTCTCTAACTCCTGACTTCAGGTAATTTACATACCTTGGCCTCTCAAAGTGCTGGCATTACAGGCGTGAGCTACAATGTCCAGCCTCTGAATATACTTTTAATGACTGTAAAAGAGAGAGATGAAGAGAGTAACTATCAGACCAAGGTTCTTAATCAGATAACTGGTTAGATAATGTTGCTGTTTACCAACACAGAGGTATCTGTCTGATAAAAAGAAATGTGAGAGTATATAGAGATCAACTTTTTGGTGTTTCTAGTTTGTGATATGTTTAAGCTATTCTAATGGAAGTATTCAGTAACCAGGTGCATAAATAAGTCTGAACTTTTAGGAAAGAAATGGGAGCTGACATATACATGACATAGAGGAAGCCATAGAAAATTAAGTGATCAAACCAAGAGAGTATAGAGAATGATGTAAAAATGAGAAATTAGAACTCTACAGAAAATTAACAATTGAGACACACAAAAATAAGAGGTTGAGGGGAGGAAATTAATGTCTAGGAAGCTATGAGGAGAATTAAAATATCATAGAATTCATTCAAATTATTTTGACAAAATACTTGGCAATTAATAAGTACTAGATATTATTCTAGGTCCTGGTAATATGGCGCAGAACAATAGCTTACCTCCCTCATGATATTTACATTCTAGTGGAGGAAAACAGGCAGTAAACAATACAAAAGTAAAGACATGCTACACCAGCAATAAATAAGATGGAGCATGATGAAGGCAATAGATAAAGACAATGCTGAGGTGTGTAGGCCTTTGCTATTTCATAGAGAATACCCTGAGGAGGTCTATTTAGAGATATGGCTTTTGAACAGGAACATAAATGAGACAAGGTAGTAAGCTATGTATTTCTCTGGATGGAAAAACATTGCAGGCAGAATAAAAGCTAGTGCAAAGTGAAAGAGGAAAGACAATATTTACCATATTCTAGGCATACCAAGCAGGCTGGTATAGCTAGGGTGGTTGAGGCAGATGGGAGATAAAATCAAATGATTACATAGATGGGGAAAGAACATGAAGAACTTTGTAGACCATTGCAAATACCTTTTACTCTGAGAGGCATGAGAAGCCATGGGAATATTTTTAGTAGAAAAATGACAGGATCTTATATTTAGAAGAATCTCTGATTCTTCTGTTGAATATAGATGGAAGAAAGGCAAAGTCAGAAGCATAAAGACCCATTAAGAAGCTATTGCAACAGGCCAAATAATGCATATTAGTGATGTGAGCCAAGGTTATCAGTGTGAGTTTTGAGCAGTTCTTAGATTCTGAATACCTTGTGGCAATTGAGACACCAGAATATTTTGCTGGATTTATTATTGGGTGAAAGAAAAAGAGAAGATTGGAGTAATTCCAAAATATTTTTCCAGAGCAAATGGAAGAACAAGTTTGCCACATATGCAATGAATAAGATTCATAGCTGAGGAGTGAAAATAATTAATCAAATTTGTATTTTTAATATGTTAAATTTAAAACATTTATTAAAAATACACAGGCAGAAATCCTGTAGACATCTAGAATTTAGAGGAACATCAGAGTTAGTGATATAAATTTGAAAATCACCATACAAATCCTGTAGACATCTAGAATTTAGAGGAAAGTCAGAGTTGGGGATATATATTTGAAAATCATTATATAAAGCAAAGAATATGCCCTGGAAATTATTTTTAAAAACTGTAATTCACACTGGAATATTCAACTGAGTCTAGTCTGGCAAATATAAAAATAAAATGAGGATGAAATATTAACCAAGGGGTTCATATATTGAGGGTTGCTTGTGTTGGTAGCAGGACGTTGCTGCTGCCCTGCCTTTATATCCAGAGACGCATTTAACTTGCTTGTGTGCATCCACCTTTGTCCATTTTGTGGCTGCCCTCTCACACCTGCTATCTTCCAAAGAGTATTGGCCTCTACTATGGGGTGATGGGTTTCTCCTCCTTTAAATTAGACAGATGTGTCATCCATTCTGACTCATATTATGGTGCATTAACCAAGGGTGAAAAACCTCTGGGGAATCAACCAAAATGATAACCAAAAATACTAATCTCTTCAATGCCTCCACTAAATCATAGTCAGAATGAGATAGATCTTCAAAGTTCGAATGAAGTTGTAAGGTATTTAAAGCTCATGATAAGATATAAACCTTTTACCAGTAAAGGTAAATTAGCAATATTTCCATTTTCTCAATAAGTTCTGTGTATGTTAAGTTAAATTAGTGTTTCTAAGTAAAAGAATAAAGGTAAAGTTAATGATAATTTTATAGTTCTTTATAAAGCCTTTTACATATACTTCTCAGAAAGTGAGAAAAGATACCTTAATAAAAATTATGTAACAAATTATATTGCAAATAAGATGCTTTAAAATACTTTGCTTTCAATAACATTGAAGAAGCAATTAACAGATCCATCAGCAATAAGACATCACTATACAATTTTGCCATAAACTAGAAATAATTTTATAATAAAGTTATATTGCTTTAGAATAGTCCATCAACTTTTATATAATTATTTATTTAAATAAATTTTCTCCAAACAATATAAAATATTGGAAATAGACTTGATGCTAAGATCTGTCTCATTTAATAATAAGCAAAATGAGAAAAAAATCCATCTGTGTTATTGAGATATGTTTCAAATACAAATCCATTTATGTTTTATAATTATTCATCAAAATATGTAATATCTCACGCCTGTAATCCCAGCACTTTGGGAGGCCAAGGCAGGCAGATCACGAGGTCAAGAGATAGATACCATCCTGGCCAAAATGGTGAAACCCCGTCTCTACTAAAAATACAAAAAAAATAGCCGGGTGTGGTGGCACGTGCCTGTGGTCCCAGCTACTTGGGAGGCTGAGGCGGAAGAATCGCCTGAACCCAGAAGGCGGAGGTTGCAGTGAGCCGAGATTGCGCCACTGCACTCCAGCCTGGCGACAGATCGAGACTCCATCTCAAAAAAAAAAAAAATGTAATATGTATTTGTAGAAAATACTAAGTGGAAATACAAATTCAAGACAAGAGAAAGTGATTCACAATCTAACAGTAAAAGATGTTGTACAGATTGGACATCCAAAAATCTGAAATTCTAAATTTTCCAAAATCTGGAACGTTTTGAGCACTGACATGATGCCATAAGTTGAAAATTTCACAACTGACTTCTTGTCTCCATCAAAAGAAAGGTGCACCACACACAATGTATTCAGCATCCTCAAGGGAATAAAAGAGCCTCCAAACCCTTCAGCTGTAATATATCTTGTCTGTGCACACCCAGATTCCCCCATGCAAACACTTCCACAAAGGGTAGTAAAATGGCATGTGTGCAGGCTGGATTGCCAAAGACAGGATCCCTGCAATGCCCCATATGGAGCCAAGAGCCACCTGCGCTGCTGACCATTTTTTGCTCTCTCTCTGTTCTGCAGTTCAAAGGTATTGTGAAAAATGTCAAAAAGACCTGTAGATATCCCTTGGGTAAGAGTGAAAAGAAAAAAGGAAGCATTTACGTTTTTCTATAGTACAGAAAGTCAAGATGCTGGAGAAATTGGGAAGCAGTGTAAGTGTGAAATATCTTACTGAAGAATGTACTGTTAGAAATACCATTGTACATGGCCTGAAGAAACAAAATAAACTGTTGAAGTTCTATGCTGAAATTGATGAAGAGAAGTTAATGAAACATACAAAAACACTGCATAAAGCTGGAATCAAAGATCTCGCTCATATGTTGAAAGAATTGATCCATCAACATCACAGTGAACCCTGGCCACTTAATTGTGTGCTGCTCATTAAACAGGCAAGGATCTATCGCCATTATGATGTACTGAAAATTGAGGAAAACTGATAATATTTATGCTGGTTGCAGAAATTTAAGAAAAGACATGGCATAAAATTTTCAAATATGTGTGGAGATAAAGCACCTGCAGATCATGGGGCAGCAGAGAAACTCATTGATAACTTTGCCAAGGTTATCACTGATGGAAATATGATGCAAGAATAAGTCTATTGTGCTGGCAAAATGTCACCATTTGGGTGTTATTGTCTCAGAAAGACACTGACTAGGGCTGGGGAAGCAGCCCCTATAGGTATTAAAAATGCCAAGGGCAGAAATTTGTGCTGGGAAGTGCTAATGCAGCAGGCATGCCGAAGTGTAATCTTGCTGTGATAGGCACACACTTGTGTCCTCACTGTTTGCAAGGAGTGAATTTCCTACAGGCCATTGTTATGCTCTCAAAAAAAACAATGCGTGGATGACTAGGGACAACTTTCTGGCCTGATTTCACAAATGTTTTGTACCAGCAGCTCATGCTTAATGTGGAAAAATTGGACTGGATGATGACTGTGAAATTTTGTATTCCTTGACAACTTTCTGCTCATCCTCCAACTGAAATTCTCATAAAAATACTGTTTATGCTATATCCTTTCCCCTAAATATGACTTCATTAATTAATCACATGACTGGTATATCCTTAGATCATTGAAGCATAAATATAAAAATACTTCCTTGAACACCATGTTAGCAGCAGTGAGGAGAGGCATGGGTGTGGAAGGTTTTCAAAGGGAGTTTAGCATTCAGATGCCTTAGATGCTGTTGGCAATGCTGGGAACACGGTGAATAAAGACAGGTGTGCATACCTGATTCAACTACTGGACTGTGACTCTGTTCAGTGGTCATGATGAACAAGGTGGTGTCAATGAGAAAAAAGGTGGTCTGACTTCCTTAATTATGCAAAATTGTACCTTCAGAGTATGCCAGCAATCTGAAAGATTTGAATATTGAAGATGTTTTTAACATCATTAATGAGGTTCTGGTTGTTCATTTATTGACTGATAGTGAAATAGCCTGAATTTTTCTGAACCAAGGTTCACTGTGATTAGAGGTGCAATAAAGATGACATCGTTAACACTTCAGAAAATGTTCCTACAGATGACATGGTAAAAGTGTGTGATGGGTCTACTGAAGGACTAGCAAAGTGTGTATTCATAACAGAACAAGAAATCATGTCCATTAATAAAATCAAAGAGAGACATTTAAGGAAAAATACATTGTCAATCAGGCAGATGATTCTGGAGGAAATATTGTAAGAAGCCATCCAGCAGAATGTCTCCTCATCCTTACAGGACCCACTTTCTGGTCCCTCAATTGCTGCTGATGTTTACACACACACACACACACACACACACACACAGAGTACCATAAGCCTCAAAACATAGCATCGTAGGTGGAGATGGAAACTTTATCATTGTTCGTTGCTGCTGTTGTCTAGCAGCTGATCCAGGTGTTGTGCTGTGCTTCTGAGTTACCCTAAACACATCATTTTCTGACTGTATTGATGTTAGGTCATACTTTTTACCATTAAGTGCTTATGCGTAAATAAGTGTAAGAAGAGAATTGCTTATTAGTAGTATATGAATTCAGAGTCAAGTATGATGGAAATGCCAGACAACCACAGATTGTCCACATGGGTGGCATGCCTTTGCTTTCTGATAATTTAATGTGAACAAATTTTGTTTCATGAATGAAATTATTAAAAATATTCTATAAATTACCTTCAGGCTACATTTATAAGGCATATATGAAACAAATAAATTTCATGTTTAGACATGGGTCCATCTCCAAGATATCTTATCTGTATGCAAATACTTCAACACTGGAAAACATCTGAAATACAAAAAATTTCTATTCTAAAGCATTTTGGATAAAGGATATTCAACCTGTATAGGGGTGTGTGTGTGTGTGTGTGTGCGTGTGTGTGTGTGTATGTCTTATGGATGGTGGTGACCAAATTATGGTGGTGACCAAATTATTGTTGTATGTGGAGGATCCAGTTAGATAAAATCAGAAAAATACTTTAATAGTTTTATTTAAATATGCCAATATTTATTATATTTGGCAATTATGTCATTTGATCATATGCACCTCTTTAAATGAAAAGTTTTGGTTTCAATAAAAATATTTGAGGCTTTACATAGCATTTAAAACATTGAGTAAAAAGAGAATAAACTAGGTTGAAGTCAACCCCTTAGATGGTCATCTGAATTGGCCAGGTTCAACACTTTCTGATTCAATATCCTTTGACATTTTTCTTTACATAATGACTATTCAAAACATTGACAAAAATGAAATGACTTAAATATACTACTATGAGTATGTACTAAAGTATAGATTTAAAAATCTTTTAAGTCCCTATTGAAAGCTCTCTCTAAAAAAATACTGCGTGACACATTACCCATTTGGGTACCATAAGTTTTAGTTGTTTGGCTGATTTGGGCTTTGAATTCTCATAATAGACTTTTATATTTTCCTACTAAAATTAATGGGGGCAGAAAAATTAAGCTGCCTCTACACAATGCAAACAATCTGTTTGAATGATAGTTATATTGAACTTATAATGTGTACTAACAAATAAACTAATTTATTAAGACAAATTAACATTAATTATCTTCACACTCTTTAATAAAAAAGCTTGATTGTATCATTTTAGGGTGGACTTGAAATTTTTAGTTAAATTTTTCAGCTATGAATTTTGAGGAAATTCATTAGTCTGTGTTCTCAGTAAAAATATACCGTATATTATCCACTCAAGTCTATGCATTAGAAAAATTCTATAACACGAGTATTTAATCTGGGCTTGAAAAATCAGACACTTATTTTTCACATTCTTGAAATTCTAATTAGTACTCATCATTTTATTAAAAATACTGTAAAATATCTACTCTAGGAAAAATTATAATATAAGTTACTATTTAAGTTTTCAGTAACAATTTAGTGAAACATATTTATTACTTAGTTTGTATTAAACTCCAATCTTACATCTCAGATTTTCAGGGCATATTAGCAATGCTATAGCCACAGTGATTGCTGTTAAGTGAAATGGATGATATTTAAGCATTTTAGTTCAGCAATGGTCACTATTAGCATTGGCAATGAAACTCAGATGTGTAATTTATCATCTTCTGTTAAAGACACCGACCTGTATTCACATCTTACCATGTCAAATGGAAAAATAATGATAACATTTCTTAAAGCCAAGGAACAATAACCTTTTGTTAGGTAGCTGAAGCCCAAGATATCCAAGTCCAAAATCTCAAGTTTATTAGAAATCTATGAATAACGTATTCTTTAGAAAATATCTTTTCTTGTGCCTCATGTCATTTTATTTTAAATCTGGTTTATCAAAAAATATTGATGAAAGTTAAATGAAGAAATTATACCCGTGCTGTCAAACATCCTGAATTTGAATGTTTAACATTATTGCTAACTTTTAGTTGTATTAACTGTTAAATTAATATATATATGTATATACACACATACATATTAGTACATTCAAGCATACCTCAGAGATATTGTGCATTTAGTTCCAGAAAACCACAGTCAAGCAAGTATTACAAAAAAAGTGAGACTCAATATTTGTATATTTCTTATTATATCTAATAGTTACATTTGCACTATACTGTACTTATATATAAAATGGTGCAAGAGAATTATGTTTAAAATCAAAATACATACCTTAATTTAAAAATACTTTATTGCTACAAATTCCCAGGATCATTTAAGCCTCCAGCAAGTCATAATCTTTCTGCTGGTGGAGGGTCTCTGTTGATGGCTGCTGACTAATCACGGTCAGATTGATAAAAGTTGTGGTGGGTGTGGAAAATCCTTAAAATAAGGCAACAGTGAGGTTTGACACTCAGATTGATTCTTTCTTCCAGGAAAGATTTCTAGGTAGTAATGCAATGGTGTTTGATAGCATTTTACCCCCTATAGAACTTTTTCCAGAATTGGAGTCAGTCCTCTCAGAATCTGCTGCTGCTTTATCAACTAAGTTTTTGTAATATTGTAAATTTCTTTGTTGTCATTTCAACAATGTTCACAGATTCTTCACCAGGAGTAGAGTCCACTTTTAGAATTTTCTTTTTTTGTTTTTTCATTAATAGAAACAACTCCTCATTCATCCAATTTTATTATCAGATTTCAGAAATTCAGTCACACTCCTAATTCTAATTCCTTTGCTGTTTCCATCGCATCTTCAGTTGCTTCCTCCACTAAAGTCTTGAACTCCTCAAAGTCATCCATGAGATTTGGAATCAATTTCTTCCAAATACCTATTAAAGTTGATATTTTGACCTCCTCCCATAAATCATGAATATTCTTGATGGCATCAACAGTGGCGAATCCTTTCCGGAAGGCTTCTAATTTACTTTGCCCAGACCCCGCGGAGTCCTCCCATTGACTTAAAGCCATATATTAGCAAATACTACCCAGATATACATGTAATAACATTCTTATTCAGTTTTTTAAAGAATGCCTTTGCTAAGCTCACCCATCATCACCGATAGTCTGAATGAATATTAAAAGATTTCCCTAGACCATTATTGTAAATAATTTTACAAGGACAGTGATGGTTATAATATGCTAAAATATTACGAGATTGGTAATACTCGTTTAAATCCCCAGGAAATACCAAATAGCCAATATCCTTAAGGTGGAGAATAAGTGACTGAGTCTATTCTTTGAATGCTCATTTCCTGTTTTTTGAGAGAATAAATGTTCTTCCCTGCATCCCTGATCTCATGAAACTTGCAAAGTTTGAAAACTATGTACACACAGACTTCAAAGGCTTAAAAAGCTGGCAAATAAACATTTCAAACCAGCAGTTTTTCAACATCTTACAGATTATTTTGCATGAAGTAAATGGTATTAAAGTAGGAGAATGTTATTCTATAGACAGAGATATATGATCCTCAAGGCATCCCTGAACATTCAAAATACTCCAACCAATTTTGTGTTTGGAAAATGGAGCAAGCATTATTTTCTCAGATTTAATCTATTTCACATTGGTGAGCTGAAGAAAGGAACAAAAGTCCACTTGACAGGTCTATTCCGCACATTCGTCATATGTCCTCATAAACTTGTGTCATTTTAAAGGCGATGCATTTTTGTTTGTTCTTTAACAAGAGAATTTAAAATGCTTTATGACAGGCACTGAATACAAGAATGTCAAACACCATAGATATAAAAAATGTACATTGTAAAAATAAGTAGGCACAAAAATTAAAACATATAAAATGCAATGATTTTCTGTCATTTAAAAAAATGTTGTATTTACTCAATATTCTTTCCCCTTTACTAAGATCTTAAATAACAAGTTTCTTAGTAAGTTATCTAATATGCCAAAGGATATACACCTTATTTGAGCATTAACTGTAACATTTTATGTAACAATGAATAAAGTCACAGTTTAAATAATGCCTCATGTAAGTCTATACAAACCTGAGCCATTCCGGAGAAACAGCAAACAAGTGTATCCTAATAAATAATTAACATCTTTCAGTGCCAGATTATTTTTTCCTATTTAACTTGAAAATTGAGACAATAAAGGTGAAATGATTTATGTATACTAATTTATTTATTTCAGTTATGAAATTTGATTAAGTACATACTTTACCAAAAGGTTAAGTTCTTTTTCACTGTATTAATTTATCAAAAAAATAAAATATCAATTTCCGCCAAAGACTACTACAATTCCAATGGAACATATATGTGCTAAAACAACCCTACTCATAGAAAAATATTATTCCTTTATGATTGAAATTAATGCAAAAATGGGGTTATTTATAGACAATGGGTCACTTCACAAAGTGTTGGCTGCTATATCCTTCAAACTATATGGCTGTGCAATTTTTGTTTTTACAACTTTTACTTTGCAAAGCTTTGTGAATAACTGGGTATACCTTAACAACCATAGATTCACATAACAAAAATTCACGATTATTTCATTAGACTGGAATGATATCAAATAGTTTCCCTATCTTACATGTATTCTTATGATGAGTGTAGATTACTTACACCTTTTCAAATATATATATAAATAAATACAGATATAGAAGTGTACACTCATATAAATATAGACATACAGGTGCACACGTATACCTGTATATATTACAAGTAGAGTGTATTACAATAGTCCCCCTTACGTGTAGAGGATACCTTCCAAACCCCTGATGTCTAAGGTAGAAGATAGTACTTGAAACTGAAACCGTGGATTAGGAGGGACTACTCGTGTGTGTGTGTATGTGTGTGTGTGTGTGTACTATATTTTTGCAGTGTCTACTATTCATGAGGCAAGATAAAAAGATACACAAGAGATCTTAATTTGGTGTCCTCCAATAACTGACACTGAGCTTTTGATTGATCTGTCCGGGAGGGTGATATAGTTTGGATAGTTGTCCCCACCCAAATCTCAGGTTGAGTTGTAATCCCCAATGTTGGAGATGGGGCCTAGTGGGAGGTATATTGTTTATGCGGATGTATCCCCTATAGCTTGATGCTGTCCTTGCAATAGTAAAAGAGTTTGTGTGAGATCTGGTTTAGTTTGTGGCATCTTCCTCTTCACTCTCTCTTGCTTCTATTCCTATTATGCGACATGTGTGCTCCTGCTTCACTTTCCACCATGAGTACACAAGCTCCCTGAGTCCCTCCCAGAAGCTGAGCAGATGCCAGTGCCATGCTTGGTTTAGTTTGCAGAACTGTAAGCCAATTAAACATTTTTTTAAAAAATAAAAATTACCCAGGCTCAGATATTTCTTTATAGAAATGAAAGAATGATCGAATACAGAAAATTGGTACCAACGAGTGGAGCGTTGCTATAACGATACCTGACAATATAGAATCAGCTTTGGAACTGGGTAACAGGCAGAGGTTGGAAAAGGTTGAGGAACTCAGAAGGAAACAGGAAGATGAGGGAATGTTTGCAACTTCTTAGAGACTCATTAAATGGTTGTGACCAAACTGCTGATAGTGATAATAACAATAAAATCCAGGCTGATGAGTTACTGGATAGAAATAAGAAATATATTGGGAACTGGAGCAAGGTCACGTGTGTTGTGTCTTAGCAAAGAGCTTGGCTGCATTATGTTCATGCCCCAGAAATCTGTGGAAGTTGAAACATTAGAATCATGATTTAAAGTATTTGGCTGAAAATATTTCTAAGCAGCAAAGTATTCAAGATATGTCCTGGCCGTTTCTAACATCCTAAACTCAGGAGCAGAAGCAGAGAAATATGAGATTATGGGTACAAGGGTTTGGATATTTGTCCCCACACAAATCTCATGTTGAAATATAATCCCCATGTTGGAGGTAGGACCTGATGTGGGGTGTTTTGGTCATGAAAGCAGATCCCTCATGGCTTAGTACTGTCCTTGCAACAGAAAGTTCACACAAGTTCTGTTTGTTTAAGTGTGGTACCTCTTCCACCCTCTCTCTCACTCCTGCTCCTGCAATGTGAGATGCCTGCTCCTGTTCCACATTCCACATAAGTACAAGCTCCTTGAGGCTTCCCCAGAAGCCAAGTGGATGCCATGCTATACTTTTACAGCCTACTGAACCAGGAACCAATTAAAACTCTTTTCTTTATAAATTACTCAGTCTCAGGTATTCCTTTATGGCAATACAAGAATGGCCTAATACAGAGGCGCTGGAAGACCAGTAGTGAGGTGGGAAGTGACATAGAGAATATGCATTAAATGGAGTGTTATGCAGCGAGGCACCACTGTGGATATCTTGGAACTTAATGCTGTGAGGAAATTCTGAGACTTGTCTAATACAGATGTCTCTGAATGATTTCACTCAAGGAGCCAGGAGGCTAGGGTATTTATACATCAGCTTCCTAGAGTAACCCTTTGAGGACAGCTCCCAGGGTATGTTAGCTTCCTGGCATTTCTGCCTGTGGTACCCATGGCGGAAAAAAAGCAGCTTTCATGACAGTCGTGGAAACGCAGAAAATAACTGAAAGTCTAGGAGACACCATGCTACCTCCAGGGGCCCTGATCACCTCTGTAATCATTCACATTCACATTTATGTATATGTCAAAAGCCACGTGCCTGTGTTCCAACATTCATTTATATGTAAATGATAAATATATTTACATCTGTATATTGACAATGCATGACAACAAATATCTCATGTAAGTGATTTTTTTGGGCAATAGAACAAATTTGTTTCTGATAAAATGTGGTTTAAAATGTTATGCATTATTAAAATGTTAACATAAAAAAGTACTGAGATCGACTGAGAAAAATGACAGCTAAAATGAATACAGTTTCCTTTTCTCTCAAAGAAAATGGTGCTCTGTGAAATTACAATGCACAAATATTCAATTTTGGAAACTATCACAAAAGGCAAAATCTTTTTGGAGACTATGTGCACATTGGATCTGTGACTTCTGAATATTACTAATGGGCAACAAATGGTGTTTTTAACTTTTTTTTTTAAGGATAAATATGTCAAATGTATGATTTTACAAAACTGAAATTTCTTATTCTAAGTTTTATGGAAAACTAGCAGTGGTATTATTCAAGAAAGAAAGGAAGAAAAAAATTTCTATATTATCTAAAGCTGTTTTTCTATTTTCATTTTAGAGGAAATAGAGAGATATTAATCTTTTTGCTATAGAGTTGTAAAAATTATTCCTTGGTTAAGAGGAATAATTCATAAAAAGAAAATGTATAGTTTATTCTCTGACTTTTATATGTTTTCCAAAAATATTTTTCCCTCAAAATAAGAATCAGTGTCTTGTCAAACCATTTGATTCCCTACCTTCTCAAGATATATACTTATAAATGTTTATAAATAAATTTTTTCCAGTATGCACAATTTTAGAAATTATATTCTACTATCATTGATAACTTTTCTTTTTTTGAGACAGAGTCTCGCTCCGTTGCCCAGGATGGAGTGCAGTAGCACAATCTTGGCTCACTGCAACCACTGCCTCTTGGGTTCAAACCATTCTCCTGCCTCAGCCTCACGAGTAGCTGGGATTACAGGCACCCATCAACATGCCCAGCTAATTTTTGGTATTTTACTAGAGACAGGATTTCACCATGTTGTCCAGGCTGGTCTTGAACTCCTGAACTCGTGATCTGCCTGCCTGGGCCTCCCAAACTGCTGAGATTACAGGCATGAGCCACCGCGTCCGGCCACATTGATAACTATTGATGGCAATTACTTGGTTGAACATTGACCAGTATTGAGAATACTAAATGTTGTATTTTAAAGATCTATAAAGAAGTGAAAGTGTGCACACATTCCTCTAAAAATAGAAATTCATGTAATAAGTTGTGACTTTTAAAATAAAATGCATTGTATACGTTGAAACACTTCTATTTAAATGCAGAAATCAATTTTGAATAAAATGTCAAATGCGTAAATGGATATATGACAAGAAAATTACCTGTTTTTGTTAGGTTAATGTGATCATATAGAATTGTTTGGGCTTTATTACCTAATTTCTCTGCTATAACATTATAGTACTTTCATAATGTAAACGTTAAAGCGAACATTAAGTGTGAGATATACAATGCATGCCTTTAAGTGTTGAACTTGACGGCATTTAGTGAAACAGGACACATTATTTATTGACGTTGTTTCATGTTAATTTGACCCAATAGTTTCTGTTTCTGATGTATAAGTACTTATTTTCCTTAAATTGTCTAAGAAATTACAAAAGGATAGGGCTTATTGTCAGTGAATCTGGTTTCCACTTCTAAAACGTTGCCACAGGAAGAACGGGGAGAAGGAAGGAAGCACGGGGGCGGGGCGAAGTTGTTGGGGAGCAAGGGGTGTGTTAATGAGGAAAGTCACTGAAACACCGGAATATAAGCTGAGGAGTGAGCGGGGCACCGCAGCTGAAGAGAACCAGTGTGTCGTTTTCATGGGTAGCCATGCTTGGGTATGTGTTGCCTATTCTGGTCTTATTTCTGCCAACTCAGCCACCTCCATTCCTTCCTGATCTACGTTCCAAAGCATACGAGTAAATCTAGCTCCTAGGGCTACCAAGCGGTTGTTCGCTCATGGTTTCACGTAAATGGCTCCAAGTCTGAAAAGTCTCCTCATGACTCTCACCATTCCTTCCACCAAATTAGGAGTTACTCAGTTAACTTTTTTTTTTTTTTTTCCACATGCAGTCTCGCTGTTGTCATCCAGGCTGGAGTGCAGTGGTGCGATCTCGGCTCACTGCAACCTCTACCTCCCGGCTCCAGCGATTCTACTGCCTCAGCCTCCTCAGGAGCTAGGCCTACAGGCGCCCGCCACCACACCTGACTAATTTTTGTATTTTTAGTAGAGATGGGGTTTCACCATGTTGGCCAAGCTTGTCTCAAACCTCTGACCTCAGATGATCAACCACCTCGGCCTCCCAAAGAGCTGGGATTACAGGTGTGAGCCACCACACCCAGCCAGTTACCCAGTTGACTTCTAATTACCCTAATTTCCCTCAGGTGTCAGTATAAAACTCATTTTTCTCAGTGAAGCCAAGAGTGAATTGCTCTTGGAGCACCTTGATATTTTCCTCATTTGCCATGTATTTCACGTTATCATCATTTCTTGTTTTAATTGCCTGCCATCCCCATAGTAAGAATGCACTCTAGGATTGAGCTCAGTAAATGTGCTACTATTTATTCAGAACTTAGCTTAGATTTTGCACATCATAAATGAGGTGAAAGAGAGAGAGAGAGAGAGAGAGAGTGAGAGAGAGAGAACTCAATCCTTTAGAACAAGAGCTTGAAAAACACAAAATGAACTTATAGGATGCAAAATGCATTGCAATTTTCAAAGGATTCTCTTGTACACATTGTTTTAGGCAAGTCTCTTGGGTGCATTTTTATTTCTCTTCACTTATTTTTGTTTTACTCAAGCTGTTGACTTTATTCTCTCCTATCACTGTATCAATGGGCATTTAACTGAGGCTGTGAAGTGGCTCCTCAGATCCCCATGAATGAGGTATAAACTGGGATCTTATTCCCACCACAAAAGGCATGGGTGTGCTACCTGACTGGTTCTCTTAGTGCCAGTGTACCTGCCCCTGGATCATCCATGTAGATAGGAGGTGAAGTATTGTTTTTGGCAACCTTGGCCACAAACCCTCCTGTGGAATTGGTGCAATGTGATTTTATTTTTATTTAAGAGGTAGAGGAGAGGTGATGGGAAGATGCAAATGATAGACACCACTTAAATTGTCTCAATTTGTTACACTATCAGTATTGGGATACTACTTTTATTTAAATGAGGAAGCTGAAGTTCATAGTAATTAACAATATGCTTTAAGCATGTAATATTGATCTGGGAAACTGGGAGATTATCGCACTCTGATGTCAGAATTGGAGCTTTTTTTGTCTGAACCTCATATTTTTCCTTGTACGTGCTGTGCATCTGAACAGATATATTACCTACTGCTTAACTAGAGTCTGTTGGTAATTCATCTTATCCCCAGGACACCTCTTCCAGCTCTGGAGAGCAGGAATTTTAGAGCATATGCATTGATGTGAGAAACACAGTAGGGGATTAAACCCAAAACAAAGTTTATTTTGTTTTGCTTTTATTCATTTTCTGATAGTTCTTCCAAAAAATTGCTATATAATGCTAACATTAGAGAGATAATAATAGAAACATTATGCAAAGAAAGCACCAATGGTCATTGAGTCACAAAAAGTGAGTGTTAGCCATGATGTCTACAAAAAATAATACGAGAGTTTTCTTGTTATTCAGTTGTGATGAGTTCATAGGTCAATAGCTAAAAGTTTTCCAGTCTCCCTTATATAAATCTAGAGCACTCTATTCATGAAAAAAATACATACATAAGAGCAGGATACAAAGTCAATATTTGTATTTTTTAAATAAAAACAATAAAATATTTGAAAAAGAAACCAAGAAACCAATCTCATTTACAAAAGCATAAAAAAGAATAAATACTTTGATTGAAAGTTAATGCAAGAAGTGAAACATTTGTCCACCAAAAACTATTAAACATTGATAGAAAACATTAACGATGACAGAAATAAATTTTGAAAATCCCATATTCATGGATTACAAGAATTAATATATTAAAATGTCCATATTATACAGTTTTTTACAGAATCAATATATTATGTCTTTCAAAATTCCAAAGGCATTTTTTACAGATATAGAAAAAATAATCTTAAAATTTTTAGTGAATCATAAATGACACTGAATAGCTAAAATAATCTTGAGCAAGTAGAACTAAGCAGAATATGTTCCTTTTTTCCAATTATGTCACAAAAACATAGTAATAAAAACAGTATGACACTGGTATAATCATAGGTACATAGACCAATGAAATTGAAAAGAAACCTAGAAATAAACTCTCATTTATACAGTCAACTAAATTTTGACAAGGGTACCAAAAATATCCAATGGAGAAAGAGCAGTCTCTTCAGCAAGTGATGATGAGAAACTAGATATTCACATGAAAGAATAAAATTGGACCCTTGTCTTAAACAATACACAAATATAAACTCAACATGGATTAAAGATTGAACATAGATCCAAAACTCCTAGAAGATAGATGAAAATCTCCTCGACATTCATCTTGGCAATTATTTTTTGGATATAACAGCAAATGCACAGGCAAAAAAGCAAAAATAAGCAGGTAGGACTATGTCAAACTAAAAAGCTTCTGAACTGCAAAGGGAACTATCAGCAAAATAAAAAGGCAATCTAAAAATGGAGAAAACATATTTGCAAATCGTGCATCTAATAAGAAATTGATCACCTAAATACATAAGACAACTCAACAGAATAAATAAGTTATCGAATAAAAATTGGTCAAACAGGCCAGTGCGGTGGCTCACACCTGTAATTTTAACACTTTGAGAGGCCAAAGGGGGTGGATCACAAGGTTGAGAGACTGAGACCATCTTGGCCAGCATGGTGAAACCTGTCTCTACTAGAAATACAAAAATTAGCTGGGCTTGGTGGCATGTGCCTGTAGTCCCAGCCACTCGGGAGGCTGAGGCAGGAGAATCATTTGAACCTGGGAGGTAGAAGTTGCAGTGAGCTGAGATTGTGCCACTGCACTCCAATCTGGCGACATATTGAGACTCTGTCTCCAAAAAAGAAAAAACAATTGGTCAAAAGACTTGAATAGATATTCCTTCAAAGGAGACTTACAAATGACCAACAGGTATATGAAAACATCCCGAACATCACTATCTTCAGAGAAATTCAAATCAAAACCGTAATGACACAATCTCACACCTGTTAGAATGGCTATTATGCAAAAGACAAGAGTTAACTAGTGTTGGCAAGGATGTGGAGCAAAGGAAACCCTTGTATATTGTTGTTGGAAATGTAAATTGGTACAGCCATTATGGAAATATGTAATAAAGTTACTAAAAAAATTAAAAATAGAACTATCATATGATCCAGCAATTCCACTTCTGGGTATATATCCCAAGAAATGAAATCAGTGTCTCCAATAGATATATGTACTTCTGTGTCCATTAAAGGATTATTTATAGCAGCCTATGTCATTTAGTGTATAAATGGGTAAAAAGGGATAGATAACTTATATGATATTATGCATATGTCACTATATACATATACACAGTGGAGTACTGTTAAGCCTTAAAATATAAGGAAATCCTGACATTTGTGACAATGTGGATGATCCTTGAGGGTGAAATAAGTGAAATAAGCCAGAAAAAGGAAAATACTGCATGATCTCACTTACCTGTGGAATCTGAAAACTCCAGGTTGGGCATGGTGGCTTACATCTGTAATCTCAGCTCTTTAGGAGGCCAAGGTGAGCGAATCACTTGAGGTCAGGAGTTCAAGACTAGCTTGGCCAATATAGTGAAACTCCCTCCATGTCCACAAAAAATACAAAAATTATCCAACGATGGTGGTGCATGCCTGTAATCCCAGCTACTCAGGAGGCTGAGGAAGGAGAATCACTTGACCCTGGGAGGAGGAGGTTGCAGTGAGCAGAGATTACACCACTGCTCTCCAGCCTGGGTGACAGAGTGAGTGAGACTGCTTCTCAAGTAGAATAAAATAAAATAAAATAAAATAAAATAAAATAAAATAAAATCTGAAAATTCATAGAAGCAGAGAACTATAAATTATAGTTACTGGATGTCAGGATATTGGGGAAATAAAAAGGTGTTGATCAAAGGGGACAAAACTTGGCTATGTAAATTCTAGTGATCCAGTGTACAGCAGGGTAACGGTAACTATAGTTAATAATGCTGTTTTGTACACCTAAAATTAACTGTGTGAGTAGACCTAAAGTATTCTCACTGCACCAAACAAATAACAGATAAATATATAAGATAATGGATATACTAATTAGTTTTACTATATTAATCATTTCACCGTATATGTATATCAAAACATTACATTGTATACTTCAAATATATATGCTTTTAATTTCAGTTTTTAAATAAAAGAAATCATCAAATTAACAATACAGTAATCATCAGAAGAAAATTACTTGGAATCTTATAAAACAGAATTTGGTTTCAAATGGAAGTTATAATTTATCCATTCCTTGCAGGAAGTCCAGAAATAGGATTTTCTGCTATTTATTATCTTTTATTAAGGTCCCAATTTTATCAACAGAGCCTAAGCAAGATCTCTTTTCTACATATATTAGAAATGAAGATAGAAAATACCTCTCTACAACTTTTTAGGCACATCGAATTATCACTGGCTGTCTCTGTTTAAATGGAAGTTATGAATTAAAGTACTGTATACTAATATTTATTAAGTTATTGGGCCAGATGTAATAATCCAACATATAGGATAGGCATTTTATAATTGCAGATATATTATTGTTCTTCCATGGAATGTAGCAACAATTTAATGAAATCGATGAGTATTTTGTACTTAATCCTTACTTCAGTGCAGAAATCCTTTAGGTAACAAAGACTTTAAGATATTTAAATGATTTTACACACACTGGAGAGACATATGATTGCATGAAATAACTTTGCATCCATCACTTTTCTGTATAATCTCACTGCAGACCAAGCAATAGCTTTACTGTTTGTGCATAATTTGTGCATGGAAACAGTGCACAATTTTTATGCTTTATGGAGGGTCTTACTGGATGACTTGAAGGACAGTAATATGAGATACAATTTTCTCCCTCCTAATTAATTTTGAAGTAAAGTATTATCAAAATATGATTCACTGGAAAAGAGAAGTATACACACTGTCCTTTGACTTCTGATATGTTTCAAGTGTAATGACCTTATAATGGAACATTAAAATGTGTCTTATATATCATGAAAATGTTGAAAGGTTGTTTTTAATCATACACACTTTTAGGATGTTATTTTAGCATGCTAAACTTTCTTATATTTAAATTATTCTCTTTTATACAATGGGCAGATAAATGTCACATCTGTTTATAACATTTTGATAGTGATGTTCAAAGTACATTCATCCTCACTTATGGTAATTTAAATAACTCTTTTATCTATCAAACCTTTACATGAAGTTAAGGTTTATAAAAATGTTGGACTCACTTCAAATTTAATAGAAAATATGCAAGACTGTGTGAATCTAACACTGCATCCTGAGGCAAGTGGCAGTTTAATATACAATATTTGTTGCTTGAGTATTGCATTCAAGAAATTAAAAACACAACAACATGTAAAGATGTTTATATTAAAGTGATCAAGAAATATATTTAAATAAGACATTGTTTTAAAAAACATGACCATTTTATAAGTTTCAAAAACATCCAATCTCATCAAATGGAAATCTCATGTGAGCTCATATACACGCAAATGCACTCCCTAGACACTCAAAAACTCTCAGAGCTCTAGTTAATTTTGGAATGTATAGAAATCTGGAGAAGTCCAGTATCTATTCATTTTGAAGACTAAAAGTAAATAAATTTTTCAATTAGATGAAAGCAAAAGGGAACTTATTATAAACATAAAACCCAAATCTTATTCTTGTTGATGATATGATTGTGGCAAACTGAACTCACTAGTCTGTCTAGTCATCAAATAATCACAGCTACATTCATTAAAATTATATCTACATTGATGAGAAATAAAATGAATATCCATTCTATGGTAAGATCTAATGAGAAAATTGATTTGAGTGTATTTAATATAATGGAATTGCATTAGTCCCTTCTTGCATTGCTATAAGGAACTACCTGAGACTGTGTGGTTTATTTTTTTAAAGAAGAGATTTAATTGGCTCATGGTTTGGCAAGGTGTACAGGTAGGTTGGCTGCTGAGATCTCAGGGAGCTTACAATCATGGTGGAAGGCGAAGGGGAACCAGGCATGTCTTCACATGGTGAGCAGGAGAGAGAGAACAAAGGGAAAATTGCTACAAACTTTGAAACAACCATGTCTCATGAGAACTCACTCACTATCAAAGGAACAACAAAGGGGAAGTTCGCCCCTATGCTTCAGTCACCTCCTATGAGTCCCCTCCTCCAACACTGAAGACTACAATTCCACATGAGATTTGGGTGGAGATACAGAAGCAAACCGTATCAGCGATTATTGGCACAGATTAAATGTAATGATATCTCACAGGGAGTTGAAAATATGGGACAAGAGTTTAGAAATAAGGTCAAGAGTCTGGATAAAATTTAGAGTCTTTGACACATGGACACAGGGAGGGGAGAATCACACACTGGGGTCTGTCGGGGGTAAATAGGGGAGGAACAGCGAGGGGTGGGGAGTTGGGGAGAGATAGCATGGGGAGAAATGCCAGATATAGGTGATGGGGAGGAAGGCAGCAAATCACA
>CAUYLG010061589.1:0-35172 GCA_963573385.1 Cacajao melanocephalus | reverse complement strand
GTGCACCACCACACCGGGGTAATTTTTAAATTTCTTGTAGAGGCCAGGCACGGTGGCTCATGCCTGTAATCCTGGCACTTTGGGAGGCGGAGGTGGGCAGATCACTGGAGGTCAGGAGTTGGAGACCAGCCTGGCCAACATAGTGAAACTCTACCTCTACTAAAAATATAGAAATTAGCAAGGTGTGGCAGCTTATGCCTGTAGTCCCAGCTACTCAGGAGGCTGAGGCAGGCGAATCTCTTAAACCCAGGAGGCGGAGGTTGCAGTGAGCTAAGATTATGCCACTGCACTCCAGCCTGGGCGACAGATTGAGACTCTGTCTCAAAGATAAATACATTTTTTGTAAAGACAAGTTTTCACTGTATTGCTCAGGCTGGTCTTGAACTCCTGGGCTCAAAGCAATCCTCCTGCCTTGGCCTCTCAAAGTGGAGGGATTACAGGCATGAGCCACTGTGCCCAGTTTGAGATGTTCGATAACATTTAAAAATTGCAGTAAAATTTTATAAGTTTTATAAACTTTAATTTTTTTACTTCTATAATTCTATTTTCAAAAAACAAAGACATTGGAAGCCACTCATATTTCAAGGATGATTAAATAATTACATATTTATTCCATCAGAGGAAATACTACATACTCATTAAAAATCATAAAATATTTCTGTAAGTAAATACTATTGCAATTCAGTCAAATCAAGATGATTTTAACTGCAAGGAATAGAAAACCCGGAATCAGCTTAAATGATAAAACTTCTAGATAACCACTGCAAGTTGGACATGCCTGTTAACCACTCATTCCTCCTGAAACCTTACTAAAACCACAGGAAAAGGGGAAAAAGCATAAACCCATAAAGACAAAAACAAGTGGAGGGAAGACAACAGCAATTCCTTGTTTTTTATTTATTTTATTTTATTTTTAAATAAAGACAGGGTTTCACCAGTTGGTCAGGCTGGTTTTGAACTCCCAACCTCAGGTGATCCGCCCGCCTTGGCCTCCAAAGTGCTTGGATTACAGGCGTGAGCCACCGTGCCCAGCCAATTCCCTGTTTTTTAAATAGAGTGGTCTCCTCAACCAGAAGAGGCTCATAGGTTCAGAGTTTCCCTCATTCTGATTTAGAAAAAAAATTTATTTTCTGTATTTTGTTGAAACACTCCAATATTTAAAGCCTTAAACTGGTAGAGTGGACTAGGTCTGCAGACCTAACAGAGCAGATGCCGTGAAAACTAAGCAGGAAACTGGACATACTTGGAAGTGGGAATGTGGAAGGACGGAAGGGAGAAAGTGGGCGAGTCTAGATGAGAAACCAGAACTCAGGCTCCCCTAAGAAACCAAAGTCTACCTGCAGTTTTTTGTTTTTGTTTCTGAGACGGAGTCTCACTCTGTTGCCAGGCTGGAGCGCAGTGGCCTGATCTCAGCTCACTGCAACCTCCACCTCCCGGGTTCAAGCAATTCTCCTGCCTCAGCCTTCCGACTAGCTGGGATTACAGGTGTGTGCACACCAGGCCCAGCTAATTTCGTATTTTGAGTAGAGATGAGGTTTCACCATGTTGGCCAGGCTGGTCTCAAACTCCTGACCTCAGGTGGTCCACCCGCCTTGGCCTCCCAAAGTGCTGGGATTACAAGTGTGAGCCACCGCGCCCCAGCTGAAAGTTATTATTTTAAAAGGTATTATATTGAAAGTATTCCTTTGTAATATTCTTTAAGAAAATGCAGCAGACTCCACCCCAGCCCCTTCCCCTCCCTGCCCAACCCCATCCCTTCCTTAGCCTCTGAAAAAGTTAAAAAAAAAAAATCAGCATTATGTTTCTAGGATTTTTTGAATGCTTATGCCTCTGACAGTAGCGCATTCTTTTTTTTTTCCTTTTTTTTTTTTTTTTTGAGACGGAGTCTTGCTCTGTTGCCTAGGCTGGAATGCAATGGCGTGATCTTTGCCACCAGGAGCACGGAGTTGGAGTTCTTTGTTACATATCTTCTTTGGTACTTGGTAACCTCAGCCTTTTAATTTCTGTCATCCAAGTGTGCATGAAATGACACCTTACTGAGCTCTTAGTTTGTATTTGCGATTACCAATGAGACTGAATATCATGTCATGTTTTTTGACTAGTCCTGTTTCTTTTTCTGTGAAATCCCTTGGAATATCCTTTGCTCATTTTTCTACTTACTAATTTTTCCTTATGTATACACACTACATTTTGTTTTTAATATTAAATGTGTTGTCTGCATGGGTTGCAAATACACTCTCAGTCTGTAGTTCTCTTTTTTGCTTTGTTTATGGTACCTTTGATGAGTAAAAATTGTAAGTACTAATGTAATCCAATTTTCAGCTTCATCTTTTTCCATTATGTGTCACCCATCCTTGCTTCAAGGATTTGAATAGCCTAAACTTTCCACAATGATTTGCTGCTTCTGAAATACATTAAAGTCCATACATGTGTGGGTTTGTTCCAAAGCTCTATACTCTGTTCTATTTGTGTATCCTGTACTAATAGCATATTCTCACTTTAGCTATGTATCTTTACATCTAATAGGGTAAGTTCCCCTACCTCAGCCTCTTTAAGAACACTTAGCACCATAGAATTGCACTGCTCCATCTCCTTTTGAAAGTGAGTTATCTGGCAGCCTCCAGCTAAAGTGCCTTTGGGATCCGCCACAGTATTTGAGCTGAGGTCATGATCTCCGTAGGCAGCTCACGAATGCCTGGACAAGGCAGAGGGGTGGGGATACTTCTGCCCAGTGAGGGTGTCCTCCAGACAATCTTTGCACAGGAGTTCCTTGGTGGACAGACCAAGCCTCTCTGAGCTGTGGTCTGAAGTTTTTCCTGCCAGTTCTTCGTGCCTCCTTCATTTTATAGGTGGCAGGCTGGAAGGCTTTCTCTGCCTCATTCTGCCCACTCTTGTCTTTCATCTCTTATGCATCTGACATCATTTTGGCATCTGCCTCCTGGTGGACCTGAGTGGATACAAGGGGCTCCAGGACTCCTGGTTCCTCACTGTACTAAATTTAAGAATCAGTTCTCAATGAGGCAAAACAAAAATAGTTTTGTTGGGATTTTGACAGGAATTACATGGCATCAATTGGTCAGTCGCAGAACTGACATCTTTACGACACTGAGTCTCTCAATCACAAACATGCTACTTCTATTTTTTTTTTAAGACGAGTTTTACTATATTCGTCAGGGTGGTCTCGAACTCCTGACCTCAGGTGATCCACCCACCTCGGCCTCCAAAAGTGCTGGGATTACAGGCGTGAGCCACCGTGCCCTGCCATTCTCTCCATTTATTTAGTACCATACTCTAACAGTTACCAGTATTTTGCCATTTTCCTTTCATCTCTCTATCCCCAATTTTATTTTTTAAATATTTTTGTAGAGACGGGGGGGGGGTCTCTCTCTGTTGCCCAGGCTGATCTGGAACTCCTGGCCCCAAGTAATCCTTCTGCCTCGGCCTCCCAAAGTGCTGGGATTACAGCCGTGAGCCACTATGCTCGACCAAAATTTCAAAAAATATTTTTTAAGGTTTGTGAAATGTGTGTGTAATGTGGTCTCACTCCCTCACACAGGCTGGAGTGTGGCAGTGCTATCATAGCTTGGCTTGTAACTTTTTTTTTTTGAGACAGAGTTTCACTCTTGTCATCCAGGCTGGAGTGCAATGGCATGATCTCCACTCACTGCAACCTCCACCTCCCAGGTTCAAGTGATTCTCCTGCCTCAGCCTCCCGAGTAGCTGGAATTACAGGCACCCACCACCACACCCAGTTAATTTTAAAATTTTTAGTAGAGACAGGGTTTCATCACATTGCCCAGGCAGGTCTCGAACTCCTGACCTTAGGTGTTCCACCCACCTAGGCCTCCCAAAGTGCTGGGATTACAGGCATGAGCCACTGTGCCTGGCCTGTGACTTTTTATGCCACTCAAATGATGCAAGACTGAGCTGCAGTCTGGGTAAGAGGCTGGTTTACTTCCATTTCGCCCTTAACCCTCAGGCGCCACTCTTCAGCGTCCTGGTGACAGTGGGCTGTGGTTTACTGCTCCCCAGTGACACCACCAAAAGCACGGCTCACTCTCAGCTACTGCAAGTGGCATATGGCCTTCCACCCTCTCAGACCTTGACCAGCCATTCTTCACCAACTGGTTAGCTACTCTTTGAAGTATCAAATATGTTTGTATTTTATCCATTTTCTTCATTTTAGTGGGTGAGTTTGTCTAAATTATATATTTTATCACTGGAAATGGAAGTCTCCCTAAATGTCTGGGGAAAGCCCAAATTACTGATTCAAGTCTTGTAATTACAGTTGCTTTTTAAAAGGTCAATTTTAGAGATAGTTTTTGTGTTTTCTTGGAGATAGTTTTAGTAAGATGTGTCTATTGTTTTCAAATTTACCAATATAAATATTCTAAAATAAATCTCTGCTCTGTCTATAGTTCTGTCCTTTTACTCATGCCTCCTACTGTTTTGAACTTAAAAGCTTACTCTTCCTAATCATCCATGAATAGAACCAGCTTTCACCTGGTTGTTCCTACTCGGTTTTCTATTTAATCAGTTTCTGCTGTTATTTCCTCCTTCGGTGTCCTTTATTTTGGTTTTCTTTTTATAACAAGTTATATATTAGTATTTTTAAATTTTGAATGTTTTTTTTTTTTTTTTTTTTTTGAGATGGAGTTTCGCTCTGTTGCCCAGGCTGGAGTGCAGTGGCACAATCTCGGCTCATTGTATCGTCTGCCTCCTGGGTGCAAGCGATTCTCCTGCCTCAGCCTCCCGAGTAGCTGGGATTACAGGAGCACACTACCACGCCTGGCTAATTTTTATATTTTTAGTAGAGACGGGGTTTCTCCATGTTGGCCAGGCTGGTCTCAAACTCCTGACCTCAGGTGATCCACCCACCTTGGCCTCCCAGAGTGCTGGGATTACAGGCGTGAGCCACTGCGCCTGCCCTAAATTTTGAATATGATTTCTTATTTGACCTATTCATTAGAAAGTTTTTTTTTTTTTTTTGGTCTAAATTTGAAATCTAATAATCCTATTGTTGACCTTTTTTTTTTTTTTTGAGATGGAGTCTCTGTAGCCCGGGCTGGAGTACAGTGGCACAATCTTGGCTCACTGCAACCTCAGACTTTTGGGCTCAGGAGATTTTCCTGCCTCAGCCTCCCAAGTAGCTGGGGTTACAGGTGCCTGCCACCATACCCAGCTAACTTTTGTTATTTTTTAGTAGAGATGGGGTTTCAGCATATTGGCCAAGTTGGTCTCAAACTCCTGACCTCAGGTAATCCGCCCGCCTCAGCCTCCCAAAGTGCTGAAATTACAAGTGTGAACCACCGCACGAAGCCCATTTTTTTTTTCTTGAGACAAGGTGTCACTCTGTGGTCCAAGCTGGAGTGCAGTGGCATAATCATGGCTCTCTGTAGCCTCAGCTTCCTGGGCTCAAGTGATCCTCCCACCTCAGCCTCCCAAGTAGTTGGGACTACAGGCGCTGCCACCATGCCTGGCTAATTTTTAAACTTTTTGTAGAGACAGGCTAACCTTGTGTTATTCTGAAGGACAGTAAAGATATGGACCAAATTTAGCCTTGATTTTGAAGTTGAAAATTTGAAGGGCTGCCTATAAAAGAAATTCTGTCAGCTTGAAAGGTTTAGGCAGGAGGATTGCTTGAGCCCAGGAGTTTCAGACCAGCCTGGACAACACAGGGAGACCTGTCTCTAACCCTGTCCCCAAAATAGCCAGGTGTGATTGTGCACACCTGTAGTTTCAGCTCCTCAGGAAGCTAAGGTGGAAGGATCGCTTGAGCCCAGAAGGTGGAGGCTGCAGTGAGCCAAGATCACACCACTATACCCAGCCTGGGTAACAAAGACTCTACCTCAAAACAAAACAACAAAAAAGAGTAATGCAAGATCTTCAGGCTGAATAAGTTCAATTACTTACCTTACATATACAGGATTACATGAGGCAATAGGTTATCCTGAATTTTATGTTTTTTCCTCACAAATCAAATAGTTTTAGACTATCGATTTTGTAAAACTGTTTAAGTTCAAGGGTACATGTGCAGGTTATATAGGTAAACATGTCACGGGGGTTTGTTGTACAGATTATTTTGTCACCCAGGTACCCAATAATTATTTAGCCTAGTACCCAATAGTTATTCTTTCTGCTCTTCTCCCTCCAACCCTCCACCCTCATGTTGGCCCCAATATGTGTTGTTCCCTTCATGTCCATGTGTTCTCATCATTTAGCTCCCACTTATAAGTGAGAACATGCAGTACCTGGTTTTCTGTTCCTACATTAGTTTGCTATGGATAATAGCCTCTAGCTCCATCCATGTCCCTGGCAAAGGACATGACCTTGTTCCTTTTTATGGCTGCATAGTATTACCTAGTGTATATGTACCACATTTTCTTAATCCAGTCTATCACTGATGGGCATCTAACTTGGTTTTATGCCATTGCTATTGTGAACAGTGCTGCAATGAACATATGCATGCATGTGTCTTTATAAGAGAATGATTTCTATTCCTTTGGGTATATACCCAGTAATGAGATTGCTGGGTCGAATGGTATCTCTGTCTTTATCGCCACACTGTCTTCCACAATGGCTGGACAAATTTACACTTCCACCAACAGTGTACAAACACATCTTTTTCTCCACAACCTCACCAGCATCTGTTATTTTTTTACATTTTTATGATAGCCATTCTGACTGGTGTGAGATGATACCTCATTGTGGCTTTGATTTGCATTTCTCTAACGATCAGTGATGTTGAGCTTTTTTTCATCGAATTTTTGCCCACAAATGTCTTCTTTTCTTGAAAAGTGTCTGTTCACGTCCTTTGCCCACTTTTTAATGGAGTGTTTTTTTCTTCTAAATTTGTTTAAGTTTCTTACAGATGCTGGATATCAAACCTTTCTCAGATGCATAGTTTGCAACAATTTTCTCCCATTCTGTAAGCTGTTTGCCTACTCTGTTGGTTTCTTTTGCTGTGCAGAAGCTCTATAGTTTAAAATTAGATCCCATTTGTTAATTTTTGGTTTTGTTACAATTGTTTTTGGCATCTTCATCATGAAATCTTTGACTGTGCCTATGTCCTGAATGGTATTGCCTGGAGTGTCTTCCAGGATTTTTATTGTTTGGGGTTTTTCATTAAGTCTTTAATCCATCTTGAGTTTAATTTTTGTATATGGTATAAGGAAGGGGTCCATTTTCATTCTTCTGCATATGGCTGGCCAGTTATCCCAGCACCATTTATTGAATAGAGAATCCATTGCCCATTGCTTTTGTCAGGTTTGTTGAAGATCAGAAAATTATAGGTGGGTGGTCTCATTTCTGAATTATCTATTCTGTTCCATTGCTCTATGTGTCTGTTTTTGTGCCAGTACTATGCTGTTTTGGTTACTGTAGCCTTGTAGTAAGTTTGAAGCTGGGTAATGTGATGCCTCCAGCTTTGTTATTTTTGCTTAGGATTGCTTTACTATCAATATTTCTTTAGATTTACTCAAGTGCTTACCATTTACTCATCATTACTTCTTACATCTCAGATTTACTTTCTGGGATAATCTTCCTTGAAGTATATCTTTTAGAAGTTCGTTTACTGAAGAAATATTGGTGGTAAATTCTATTTCACTCTCATTCTTAGATAATCCATATATAACTGAGTAGTCTACATAAAAAATGAATGATATTAATAATACAGCAACTTTTTTTTTTTAGCTAAGCCTTGAAGCAAATAATACAGCATCTTATGGTTAAAAGTAGAAAACTATATATTTGAAGCAAGTAATAAGGTAACTACCATATTAATTTTGTATAGTATATATTAAATGAATGTCTGAACTAATTTTCACATGTATTTTTTTCACCAGATTCTCACAATGACCCTGAGAAGAAAAGTATTTTATGATCTCCATGTTTTTTCTGCAGGTAAATAAATGGGATAAATATTCTAAGATTTGTAATCATGCACTTCTATTATTATTCTGGTTCCATCCAGCATCCCTGGTGTCCGCTACATATGTAACTTACAGTGTGGTATCTCTACCTGTTCCTCTTTACAAAGTGGATTCTTTTTACAAGTACTAAAATTTCTTTTCTTTTTTTTTTGTTTGAGACAGGGTCTCACTCTGTCGCCCAGAGTGGAGTGCAGTGGCGCAATCTCAGCTCACTGCAACCTCTGCCTCCCAGGCTCAAGCAATTCTCCTGCCTCAGCCTCCCGAGTAGCTGGGATTACAGGCATGCATCACTACTGCTTGGTTAATCTTTTTTTTTTTTTTTTTTTTTTGTATTTTAGTAGAGACAGGGTTTCATCATGTTGGCCAGGCTGGTCTCAAACTCCTGACCTCAAATGATCCATCTGCCTCAGCCTCCTAAAGTGCTGGGATCATAGATGTGAGCCACCATGCCAGCCTTAAAATTTCTGTAGTGTATAAATTTTAAATTTTTTTTTTTTTTTTTTTTTTTGACAGTCTCACTCCGTCACCAGGCGCCAGGCTGGAGTGCAGTGGTGCAACCTCAGCTCACTGCAAACTCTGCCTCCCAGGTTCAAGCTGAATTTTTTTTTTAATTAATCAGTATTCTTTTTGAGATGGAGTCTTGCTATGTGGCCCAGGCTGGAGTGCAGTGGCAAGATCTTAGCTCACTGCAACCTTGGCTGCCAGGGCTCAAGCAATTCTCTTGCCTCAGCCTCCCTCGTAACTGAGATTGCAGGTGTGCACTGACACGCCCAGCTAACTTTTGTGCTTTTAGTAGAGACAGGGTTTCACCATGTTGGCCAGGTTGGTCTTGAAATCCTGACCTCAAGTGATCTACCCATCTCGGCCTCCCAAAGAGCTGGCATTACAGGTGTAAGCCACCGCGCCCAGCCTAACCAGTATTCTTAATTCCTTCCAACATGTCAAATAACAAATCATTTTAAGATAATGCAGTCTTTAGAATGACAAATTATTATATAATTGATAATTTAAGTTGATATGAAAGTTCATTATTTTTTAATCATTTTCCTAAAGAGTAAGTTATAAATCAGTGAATAACAGTCCATTAAATTAACACTTCATTTAAAGAAAGGGGAAATGGAAAATCCTATCATATTTAAGGCTAGAATTCTGCTGACAGTTGCTAAGTTTTTCATACACACTTGGCACACACTTTACAAAGCTTGAAAGGGAAGGTAACTGAATATTCACATCTCTTCTCCAGAGTTGAAAGTAGTACTCTAGAGTAGAGAATGATTCTGAATTGTACTGACCATATACACTGATGGGTGGAAATTAGCATATTTCCCCAACTTACAAACGTTTATAAATTATGTATGGCCAGGAGTGGTGGCTCACACCTGTAACTCCAGCACTTCGGGAGCCCAAGGCAGGTAGGTCAGAAGTTCGAGACTAGCCTAACCAACATGGAGAAACCCCATCTCTACTAAAAATACAAAAAAAATAGCTGGGCGTGGTGGCACATGCCTATAATTCCAGCTACTTGGGAGGCTGAGGCAGGGGAATTGCTTGAACCCAGGAGGTAGAGGTTGCCGTAAGTGCCACAGCACTCCAGCCTGGGGAACATGAGGGAAACTCTGTCTAAAAAAAAAAAAATTATGTCTAACATGTATTGCATATAATAAAAGTATACAAAATTTGGAAAGATGAACTATAAAAGAAAATGTTAAATATATGCATGGCCAGATGTGGGGGCTCAAGCCTGTAATCCCAGCACTTTGGGAGGCCGAGGTGGGCGGATCACCTGAGGTCACAAGTACAAGACCAGCCTGGCCAACATGGTGAAACCCACCTCCACTAAAAATACAAAAATTAGCCAGGTGTGGTGGCGGGCACCTGTAATCTCAGCTACTCAGAAGGCTGAGGCAGGAGAATTGCTTGAGTCTGGGAGGCGGAGGTTGCAATGAGCCAAGATCACACCACTGCACTCCAGCCTGGGCAACAGAATGAGACTGTGTCTCAAAAAAAAAAAAGAAAGAAGAAAGAAACTTCCATTGGGTAAGTACATTTACAGATAAATAGTTTTAACTGAATAGGTAACATAGAAATGAACAAGCCCATGAGGACACTACTCCAAATCCTTCTACTTTTCCCACAGAGTAACTCAGATGCATATGTGACATATGACATTCTGACATATAGATTGAAGGAGACTGCTGAGGTCAATCTAAATATCAAACTGATATAACTTGATCATTTCTTGAATTAAATGTATTAAGAGAATTTCTAAAATTTTCTTCCTCCACCACGACACATCTCATTGTATACCCCTTGAGGTGCACACTCCCATTTGGGCCATCTCTGCACCAAAGTTCCTGTCCAGGCTGGGCACGATGGCTCACACCTGTAATCCCAGCACTTTGGGAGGCCAAGGCAGTCGATCACTTGAGGTCAGGAGTTTGAGGCCAGCCTAACCAACGTGGTGAAACCCCATCTGTACTAAAAATACAAAAATTAGCTGGGCATGGTGGCACAAGCCTGTAATCCCAGCTATTCGGGAGGCTGAGGCAGGAGAATCACTTGAACCTGGGAGGCAGAGGTTGCAGTGAGCCACCACACTCTAGCCTAGGCAGCAGAGGGAGAGAGTCCATCTCAAAAACAAACAACAAAAAAAGTGCCTGTCTAGCTCTTAGCTGGAAATGATTCCATCCACTTAAAGGTATGCCTGACTGTTCTAAATAGGTAAGAGAATACTAGTAATTGCCTGTGCATGGTGGCTCACACCTGTTAATTTCAGCACATTGGGAGGCTGAGGTAGATGGATTGCTTGCGTACAGGAATTTGAGACAAGCCTGGCCAACATGGTGAAACCTGCCTCTACCAAGAAGTACAAAAATTAGCAGGATGTGGTGGCCCATGCCTATAGTTCCAGCTACTCAAGAGGCCAAGGTAGGAGGGTCACTTGAACCCAGGAGGTTGAGGCTTCAGCAAGCTGTGACTGCACCATTGCACTCTAGCCTGGGAAACAGAGTGAGATCCTGTCTCAAAAAAAAAAAAAAAAAAGAGAAAAGAAAACATGCCAGGTGCGATGGCTCGTGCCTGTAATCCCGGAACTTTGCGAGGCCGAGGCAGGTAGATCACTTCAGGCCAGGTGTTCAAGACCAGCCTGGCCAACGTGGTGAAACCAGATACAAAAATTAGCTGGGTGTTGTGACACACGCCTCTAGTCCCAGCTACTTGGACTAGAGGCATGTGTCATGCTACTTGGACTGCATTCCAGCCTGGGTGACAGAGTGAGACTCTGTCTCCAAAAATAAAAAATAAAAAGGAGGAAGAAGAAAGAAATGCATTTATGTAAAGTTTCTTTTTTTTTTTTTGAGACAGAGTCTCGCTTTGTTGCCAGGCACCAGGCTGGAGTGCAGTGGCTCAATCTTGGCTCACTGCACCCTCCGCCTCCTGGGATCAAGCAATTCTCCTGCCTCAACCTCCCGAGTAGCTGGGACTACAGACACAGGCCACCATGCCCAGCTAATTTTTCTACTTTAGTAGAGACGGGGTTTCACTACGTTGGCCAGGATGGTCTCCATCTCTTGACGTCATGATCTGCCCGCCTCGGCCTCCAAAAGTGCTGGGATTACAGGTGTGAGCCACAGCGCCCAGCCTGTAAAGTTTCTTAAACAAAAAAAGTACTTAACTGAATTCCAAATATGTGACACAAAGTTATAAATGTCCAGCTTATTTAGGCGGATATATGTAATATATGTATACATTATTTATTTGCTTTTAAAGCAAGCCTAATACAAAGTTTAATTGTTAATATCACTTTGACTCAACAGCCTAGAAACAGAATAGTCTTTAGTTTTACTGTACTAGTTTAACAAATCCATTCTGTAAAGAAATACTGTTAATTCCCCTAGAGTTTAAAACTTTAGGGCCGGCGCAGAGGCTCACGCCTGTAATCCCAGCACTTTGGGAGGCCAAGGCGGGTGGATCACTTGAGGTTAGGAGTTCGAGACCAGCCTGGCCAACACAGTGAAACCCAGTTGCCATTGAAAATACAAAAGTCAGCTGGGCATGGTGGCATGCGCCTGTAATCCCAGCTACTTGGGAGGCTAAGGCAGGAGAATTGCTTGAACCCAGGAGGCAGCGGTTGCAGTGAGCCAAGATTGCACCACGGCACTCCTGCCTGGGTGACAGAGTGAGACTCCGTCTCCAAAAAAAAAAAAGAAAACTTTTGGCCAGGTGCAGTGGCACACGCCTGTAATCCCTGTACTCTGGGAGGCACTCACAGGAGGATCCCTTGAGTCCACGTGTTCAAGGCTGCAGTGAGCCATGATTGTGCCACTGCACTCCAGCCTGGAAGCTAGAGCGAGACCCTGTCTTACAAAAGAAAAACTTTAAGACTTGCATAATACCCTGCAAAAGACTATTTTATGATACATATCAACAGAATTCAACCCCACTTTCTCCAATAATAAAAAAATGTTTTTTTAAACTCTTACTTTTTAAACAGCGTGAAACTAGTGAAAATTGGTTTCTGCTTTTCGAATCATCTTGTTTGGAGAAAAATATCCTGTGCTTCACCACTTGCTGCCATGCTCTACAGAGATAGGGTCTGTAGTCTATGTCCACGTCACACAGGCGTTGGGAGGCATGAGAAGGTTCCTCCACCGGGTTCGAGGCTTTCTGCATGATAGTTTGTGTGGTTGCAAAAAGAACCAGGCGATAGTCATTTACAAGTTTCTCTAAGAACTGAGAACATTTCTTCAGAGTAGACTCCTGTAAGTTAACACTTTCTCCTCCATTGACGCGGTCTATCCAGTAGAAAGCTGACAGGCTATCCAAAATCAAAAGGCAGAGAGACGGGCGACTACAAAACATACTTTCTAGTGAGTAAAGTGTGAGAAGTAAGTGGGTGCTGCTACTGCAGTACACCAAAAACAGTCTTCCCAGGCAGCACTTGATCATTTCTTCAGAGCTCTGGGATAGTCTGTGCTCAAGGATTGTAACGAGCCGGAGCATATCAAAGTGGTAATCTGTATCAATAAATACGACTTCTACTTCCAGACCTCCTTCTGCTTTGGGAAGTATACATCGTGCTGTTAAGTGATAAAGCATTTCTGTTTTTCCTGTTCCTTCTGGGCCATGAAATTCAAGAATATCACCTGTGTAAAATTTTAAAATCTCAGTCAAAATACAGCAGCTCAAGAGTAGGCTACAAAATGCAAAGTCTGCAAAAAAGTTTAAAAAGACATTTACTGGAATGTGAAAGAAAATCTAAATTCACTTGCCAAAATGGATCCATATAAGCAAATACAATAGCTAAGGAAATGAAAGCCCAGTGGTGAGGTTGGAAGGAGCTAGAGGACGCTCCTCGAGCCAGGTTTACAGGCACTCCCATTTAAACTTGCAAGATTCCACAGATGTAGGGCCTTTCCAAAATCCGATTACTACAGTACACACCATTTCTGGTAGTTGATCACACCACATCCATTCTTCCCCTCTTCCTAAAGTATAAAACCCTAATTTGATGGGGAGAGAAATGTGTCCACTTTAAAACTATTTTTCTCAGTCTCCTTTGAAAAGAAAGCTTACCAGGTAACACATCTCTTGCCAATGAGATGCAGGCTGCTCGCTGTTGATGATTTCTAAGTTTTGCTTTCCTATCCAGGGGCCACTTCTGCCCTGCCGCGCCCTCCTGTGGAGGTGGAGCAGCCATCTGGAAGCAGTGGGGATGAAAGCCCATCCTCAGGATGGCACGGAAGACAGAACTAGCCAGTACTCTACTCTGGGCATACAAAGCCCCCACCAGCCAAGCACAGCCTCCCTCTGTGCCGCTCAGGATGTGAGGAAAACAAGCCTCCACCTGGCCAAGCCACTAAGTTGGACTTCTCTGACATGCAGGAGAAAGCACTCTCTAATGAGGAGCTTCTCAATGTTATTGATGTTATGGGGGAAACAATTCTGGATTCTGTGGTTTCACACATTATTGAGGCAGCCCATGGCTCTCAGGCCCTAAATGCCAACAGCATCCTTCATCCAACTGAAAACGCCCTTACACGTTCCCGAACTGCCTCTTCAGTTATTCTTTGCTACTTTTATTATCTCTTAAAACTATGTCCAGCTGCATTCCAAATCATTTTCCTAGCATTAAATATCAAAGTCGACTACTCTGAACTTTAAAGACTCCAATCCTCCTTCTATACAGGTTCAAATAACTTACTGAGGACAGCACAAGTTAAATCAAATGACACTGCGAAAGTTGCCCTGGCTTCTAGAGCCTTTCACAATCCACTCAACAGTGGCATGCGACTCTTGCTTGTAATTAATTTATGGCTGAACTACCTGATTGGAAACACAATGTTGAAATGCAGATTATTAGACCCGACCAAATGATGGTCTATATAAGAATTCAATTACTTTGTTTTCTTATTATTTTGACATAAAGTCTCGCTCTGTCGCCCAGGCTGGAGTGCAGTGGCATGATCTTGGCTCACTGCAACCTCCGCCTCCTGGGTTCCAGCAATTCTCCAGCCTCAGCCTCTCGGGTAGATGGGATTACAGGCGTGCACTACCACACCCAGCTAGTTTTTGTATTTTTGGTACAGATGGGGTTTTGCTCCTGACCTCAGGTTATGCACCTGCCTTGGCCTCCCAAAGTGCTGGGATTACAGGTGTGAGCCACTGAACCTGGCCTTTCTTATTATTATGAACAAACCATTGTATATCGGAATATTCATACATGATATGTAAGAAATCTAGGCTGGGTACAATAGCTCACACCTGTAATTCCCAGCACTTAGGGAGGCCAAGACAGGAGAATCACTTGAGTCCAAGAGTTTGGTATCAGCCTGGTCAATATAGTGAGACCCTGACTCCACAATTTAAAAAAAAAAAAGCCAGCCACGGTGATCTGCATCAGTAGTCCCAGCTAACTGGGAGGCTGAGGTTGGAGAATCAGTTGAGCCCAGGAGGTAGAGGCTACAGTGAGCCAAGACTGCACCAAATTTCCACCATAATCTTACATACAACTTGGAATTCTAAATTTACCTTAAGAAGAACTTTAAAAAATGATTCCACCTCAGCCTCTCAAGTAGTTGAGACTACAGGGAAGTGTCATCATGCCCAGCAAATTTTTTGTATTTCTCGTACAGACTGGGTTCCACCATGTTGCCCAGTCTGCCCCTGAACTCCTCGGCTCAAGTGATCTGCCTGCCTCAGCCTCCCAAAGTGCTGGGATTACAGGCATGAGCCACCATGCCTGGCTTAGGCTTTCTTATAGTATAGTATGTTATCAGTTTTCATAGACTTCTCTTTTGCATTTAAGAATTCTACACAGGTCTGGGCACAGTGGCCCACATCTGTAATCCAGCACTTTGGGAGAATGAAGTGGGAGGATCACTTGGACCCAGTAGTTCATGACAAACCTGGACAACAGAGGGAGACCCTGCCTCTACAAAAAATTTGAAAAAAGAAATAGCTGGGTGTGGTGGCATGTGCCTACAGTACCAGTCTCAGCTACTTAAGAGGCTGAAGTGGGAGCCCACGAGGTTGAGGCTACAGTCAGCCGTGATCATGCCACTGCACTCTAGCCCAGGCAACAGAGGGAGACCTTGTCTCTAAAAAGAAAAAAGAAAAAAAAGATTCCAGCCTCAAGGGGTAGAACTATTTTCCTATTAACAACTGTCCATATAATTAAAAGTTAACATAGCAACTAAACCTGTATTCTACCCAGATGTTCAGTGTGCCCTTTCCTACTATGCTACTGAGGAGCTAAGCTGAAGCCCCCATTCCTACCAAGCGTCTTTTACTGCCCTATGTGGTAGACAACTATGGACCATGCAGAAGCGCGGATGGGGAAACCAACAAGCAGACCACAGCAAATCCTCCCTCTCCTGCTCGCAGAGAAGTAGCCAGACAGGCTGACCCTCAGCAACTGAGCTTTCTAGAGTACTGCATGCCTCAAAGAGGCTGCCTCATACATGTCTTATTTGGTCCTAATAACAATGAGGAAAGGAAAGAGAATTCTATCATCTCCCATCGACACGTGGATCACACTACATAATCACTGACGATTGACTTGATTACATTTCCTGTTAGCTTCTCTACGGTTGGGACTTGAGTATTCTGTCCCCAGCACAAAACCCAGGAACTTCTGAGTGTGCTTCATCAGTTACCGTCTTCTTGAGCTCCTCTTGAGAGACAGCTAAAGAATAAAAATATAAGTCTTGGTTTGTGAGGGTTAAGGGCCTAAAAGCCAATTGTGGAACTGGCATTTTGAAAGGAAGCAGGTCTGGTAGGGAGCGACAGGTGGAGTATGTGGCTTTGGTGGCAGAATTCACGAGGTAGGAAAGTCTGAGACCAGGCTTGACAAAGTGACCAACACAGGAGGCAAAGCAAGAGGAGCAAACTGCCTGGTGTGGGGCCTCTGCCCAGAGACGACAGGGTGCTCACACTTAGCGGGGTGAGGGCCTCAGTCCTGCAGGTGATATGGTTTGGCTGTGTACCCACCCAAATCTCATTTGAATTCCCACATACTGTGGAGGGACGAAGTGAGGGGTAATCAAATCATGGGGGCAGGTATTTCCTGTGCTGTTCTTGTGATAGTAAGTCTCACAAGATCTGATGGTTATTAAAGGGAGAGTTTATCTGCACAAGCTCTCTTTGCTTGCTGCCATCCAGGTTAAGATGTGACTTGCCTCTGCCATGATGGTGAGGCCTCCCCAGCCACATGAAACTGTAAGTCTAATTACACCTCTTTCTTTTGCAAATTGCCCAGTCTTGGGTACATCTTTATCAGCAGCATGAAAATGGACTAATACAGCAGGTAAACCTAATGTGGTAATTTAAAAGTTCTTCTCAAAGATGGGTTTGGAAGCATCTGCACAAATCAAATACAGACACAAAGTAGACTTTTCTTTCTTTTTTCTTTGAGACAGGGTCTCACTCTGTCATTCAGGCAAGAGTACAGTGGCATGACCTCAGCTCACTATAACCTCTACTTCCCAGGCTCAAGCCATCCTTCCACCTCAGCCTCCTGAGTAGCTGGGATCACAGGTGTGTGCCACTATGCCTGGCTAACTTTTGCATTTTTTTGTAGAGATGGGATCTTGCTGAGTTGCCCAGGCTGGTCTCAAACTCCTAGGCTCAAGTGATCCACCCACCTCAGCCTCCCAAAGTGCTAGAATTACAGGTATGCACCACCACACCCAGCCCAAAATAGAAAATTTTAATTCACATAATTCACATTGAGTATTCCAGCAAAAGTTTAGATTTCAAAATGGTATGGGTTTTTTTTTAACGTATCTCTAGGTATCACAAAATGAAAATGTCCTACAGCCAGTAAGATTTAAGATTCAAGATGGTAAACTGGGAGTGGCGGCTCACGCCTGTAATCCCAACACTTTGGGAGGCTGAGGCAGAAGAATTGCTTGAACCCGGGAGGCGGAGGCTACAGTGAGCTGAGACTGTGCCATTGCACTCCAGCCTAGGCAACAAGAGTAAAACTCCATCTCAAAAAAAATAAAAAGATTCAAGATGGTAATAAGGGGCTGGATATAGTAGTCTGGGAGTAAATACACAGAAATAATAGAGAAAAAAACAGAAAAATCTCTTTGAAGGGTGGGTATAAACCTTAAATTAAGGCCAAAACTAAATTTTTGAGATATAGCCACAGTTATAAGAGGCATAAGAAGACAGCTAAAACAGAAATAGAAGTACCAGGAAGAAAAACATTACAGGGCAAAAGAGAATGTTTCAAGAAAACGAAACAGTACTAAATAATAAATGCAGCAGAAAAGTCAGGACAATGAAAAATGGCAGGGAAAAGATCACTGAGTTTGTCCAAAACAGTGACCTTGGAGCATGTGTAGTTTGCAAAATTATATTTAACATCTTATTCTGTGAACCAAACTTTTAAAACTGAGATATTCAGAAGACAGGAGGAAATGGCACTAGACGAGGCATTCACTGCTTCTAGAATGACAGCAAGGATTCCCTACAACTCGACTGAAACCGAGGCAAAGAAGTTCAAGGTTAAATCCCTGGCTAAGAGATTAACAGATAGATAACAACATTCTTTTCCTTTTATACATTAATAGCAAAGCAGGTATTTTAAAAAGGCATTTGTAACAACCAGGGAAGATACTGCAAACTTGCAAGATACAAATGAATTATCATTAAGGTCCCTGAACTATTCCCCACAAATATGTTTAATGATGAATTGAAATCAGTTTTACTGATTTTATAAACATTTACTGTTTGCTCGTCAAGATCAAAACTTGTAATCAAATATTATGTCCTACAGAGGGGACACCATACAAGTTTTTGACGTACTTGAAGTCACCGTCTCATGTGTTTCGGTGGCTGCTACAGCGTCCTTGTCCAGCCGAAGCATGGAACGTGACAACTTGCAGTAAAAAAATCCCCTAGGTTTGGCACTTGAAGATATTAAACTAAATCAGAAAATCTGGATGATTTGGCCTTGACAGTTACTCTTACAAACAGAATGCTGTAAGGAGTTTGGGTAACAGATTGTCAGAATTATGAATCTAAAGATCCTTCAAAATAAGGAAAAGAAAGGAAAAGCCAAAAAATCTATCATCTTGGTACCAACCTACCAACTATATAACAAATATGTTGAATTTGCAGATTATAATCACTACAGAAGTAAGGAAGTAATGAATTGGTACATGGTACTGAATAACTCCTATTCAAAAAAGCATTAAAAATGTTTACAGGTTGGGGTGGTGGTTTGTGCCTGTAATCCCAGCACTTTGGGAGGCTGAGATGGGCAGATTGCTTGAGCCCAGGAGTTCAAGACCAGCCTGGGCAACATGGCAAAACTCCATCGGTACAAAATACACAAAAATTAGTTGGACGTGGTGGCACAGAGGTGAGAGGATCACCTGAGCCTGAGGAGCTCGAGACTGCAGTGAGCCGTCAATGCACCACTGTACTCCAGCCTGGGAGACAAGAGTGAGACCCTATCTCAAAAAGAAAAGTTTAGCACTGGGCACAGTGGCTCACGCCTGAAATCCCAACACTTTGGGAGGCTGAGGCGGGTGGCTCACTTGAGGTCAGGAGTTCAAGACCAGCCTGGCCAAAATGTTGAAACTCTGTCTCTACTAAAAGTACAAAAAATTAGCTGGGCATGATGGCACATGCCTGTAATTCCAGGTACTTGGGAGGCTGAGGTTTCAGTGAGCCAAGATCCAGCCACTGCACTCCAGCCTGGGTGACAGAGGAGACTCTGTCTCAAAAAAAAAACAAAACAAAAATAAAAGAAAGATTTGGATGGGAACACATCGACACACAGAGAGGGGAACAACACACACCAGGGCCTGTAGAAGGCATGAGGGGAGGGAGAGCATCAGGAAAAATAGCTAGAACAAGTAACCTAGGTGATGGGATGAGAGGTAGAGCAAACTACCACGTCACACATTTGTGTATGTAACAAACCTGCACGTTCTGCACATGTATCCCGCAATTTAAAGTAAAATAAAATAAAATTAAATTAAATTAAAAAAAAAAGTCTGGATGGGTGCAGTGGCTCACACCTGTAATCCCAGCATTTTGGGAGGTGGATCACCTGAGGTCGGTTCGGGTGTTCCAGAAAAGCCTGGCAAACAAGGTGAAACCCCATCTCTACTAAAAACAGAGATGAGACAGAGCAAGACTCTAAAAAAAAAGTTTACAATGGCATTGAGACTATAACTCCTAAATCTCTTACTACTTCAACTTAAGCTTTTCTGTAACAACTTCTACTGTTGATAAATAATCTTTATAATCCCAGGCTTCTATCTGCTATTGTTCCAATGGAGTACTCATCTAACCAGTTTCACAGCTACAGGATCTTCAGTAGTTTTCAGTATTTTGTTAGTGACTAAACATGATGGTGTTTTTCAGTGTTTCTATAATATTCTAATCTCAAAGTTGTTCCACAAACTCATTTTAACATATTAATGTCCGTTTCATAAGGCTCACCTTAATATTATCCTTCCCTATAGAGAGAATACAGAGATCATTCCACTTTTTGTCAAATACATTTTATCAAAATTTGTGTTTTGTTATAGAGAATTTTGATTGGCAAATCTGCCATTCAAGAAATACTAAAAGGAGTCCTTTGGGGTGAATGAAAGGACACTAGACAGTACCTGAAGTCCAAATGAGAAAATAAAGAGCACAGGTAAATAAAACTATCTAGGTAAATATAAAAGACAGCATAAATGTGTTTTTATATTTGTAACTGAAGGAAGCTTTTTTTTTTTAAGAGACTGATTCATGCTCTATTGCCCAGGCTGGAGTGCAATGGATGGTACAATCTCGGCTCACTGCAACCTCTGTCTCCAGGGTTCAAGCAATTCTCCCGTCTCAGCCTCTTGAGTAGCTGGGAATAGAGGCACCCACCATCATGCCGGGCTAATTTTTGTAGAGACGAGGTTTCACCATGTTGGCCAGGCTGGTCTTGAACTCCTGACCTCAGGTGATGCACAAGCCTCAGCCTCCCAAAGTGCTGGGATTACAGGTATGAGCCACCGTGCCTGGCCAGAAAGTATTCTTAAGTGATCATTTTAATTACTTTAATTCAGTAACAATATTGAATGTGTTGATGAGCATACAATGTATAAAGATGCAGGGAATAGCTATATAGTAACAAAGCTTTTTACAAAGTATGGAAATTAAGTTTGTATTAATCCAAACTAGATTGTTAGAAATTAAGATGTTAGTTGTAATCCCAGGGCAACCCTAGGAAAATAATTCAGAAAAATATAGTGAAAATAATGACAAGGGAATTAAAATGGTACAGCAGAAAATAACGATTTAACACAAAAGAAAACAGTAAAGGAGAAAGAGAAACAGAAAGACATAAGACGTATATAAAAAAAGACAGCAAAATGACAGTCATAAACTCTTCTTGTTTTTCATTGTTGTTTTTTTCTTTTTGAGATGGAGTCCTGCTCTGTCACCCAGGCTGGAGGGAAGTGGTGTGATCTCGGCTCACTACAAGGGCCTCCCAGGTTCAAGCGATTCTCCTGTCTCAACCTCCCAAGTAGCTAGGATTATAGGTATGTGCCACCACACATGGCTAATTTTTCCATTTTAGGTAGAGACGGGGTTTCACCATGTTGGCCAGGCAAACTCCTGACCTCAGGTGATCCGCCCTCCTCGGCCTCCCAAAGTGCTGGGATTACAGGCGTGAGCCACCGTGCCTGGTAGTCATAAACTCTTATCAGTAGTACACTAACTATAAATGGACTAAATAGTCCAAAAGGTAAAACTGGCAGAATGGAATACAAAAACCATAATCGAACTATAGGCTGTTTATAATGAACACACTTTACAAGTCACAAATAGGTTGAGAGTAAAAAGATTAAAAAAAGATACACAATACAAACAGTAATCAAAAGAGACCAGAATTGGCTATACTAGTATCGACAAAATAGATGTTTAAGACAAACAGGTTAGGATTACAGGTGTGAGCCACTGCGCCCAGCCCAAGACAAACATGTTATTATAGACAGAGGACTTTGTGTGTGTGGTAAAAACACATGACATAAAACTTGCTACTTTAACCATTTTTTTTTTTTTTGAGACAGAGTCTTGCTCTGTTGCCCAGGCTGGAGTGCAGAGGCACAATCTCAGCTCACTGCAACCTCCACCTCCCGGGCTCAAGCAATTCTCCTGCCTCAGCCTCCTGAGTAGCTGGGATTATAGGCACATCCCACCATGCTTGGCTAATTTTTGTTTTTAGTAGAGACGGGGTTTCACCATATTGGCCAGGCTGGTCTCAAACTCCAGACCTCAGGTGATCTGCCCACCTCGGCCTCCCAAAGTGCTGGGATTACAGGCATGAGCCACAGGGCCTGGCCCCTACTTTAACATATTTAAGTGTACAGCTCAGTAGTGTGAAGCACATTCACACTGCTGTGAAGCAGAACTCCACAACTTTTCCATCTTGCAAACTCACATTTTGTACCCATTAAACAACGACACCCTTTCCCACCTCCCCAGCTCCTGGTAACTACCATTTTACTTTCTTTTCTATGAATTTAATTACCTTAGAAACTGCATATAAGTGGAATCTAGCAGTTTGTCTTTTTGTTTTTGGCCTATTTCACTTAGCAGTGTCCTCAAGGTTCATCCATGTTGTAGCACGTGACAGAATGTCCTTCCTTTGCAAGGCTGAATGATATATACATTGCATGTATATCACATTTTGTATATATCAACCACTCAACCACTGATGGATGTTTTTCCCTGAGGGATTCTGTTAGAAGCACATGGATGGACACTTAGGTTGGTTTTACCTCTTAGCTATTGTGAATCATGCTGCTATAAACAAGAGTGTGCAAGTATCTCTCCAAGATCCTGCTTTCAATTCTTTTGGATGTATACCCAGAAGTGAGATTATGGGATCATATGGTGGTTTTATGTTTAATTGTTTGAGTAACCTCCATACGGTTTTCCATAATGGTCACACCATTTTACAATCTTACCAACAGTGCAAAAGAGTTACAATTTCTCCACATTCTTGCTAACACTTGCTACTTCCTTTTTATTCATAGTAGCCTTTCTAATGGATGTGAGGTGACAAAGAAGAACATTTTGTAAAAGAGTCAACCAGCAATAAGACAAAATAAAAAGTTGGCCGGGTGCGGTGGCTCACGCCTATAATCCCAGCACTTCGGGAGGCTGAGGCGGGTGGATCACGAGGTCAAGAGATCGAGACCATCCTGGTCAACATGGTGAAAGCCCGTCTCTACTAAAAATACAAAAATTAGCTGGGCATGGTGGTGCATGCCTGTAGTTCCAGCTACTCGGGAGGCTGAGGCAGGAGAATTGCTTGAACCCAGGAGGCAGAGGTTGCAGTGAGCTGAGATCACGCCATTGCACTCCAGCCTGGGTAACAAGAGCGAAACTCTGTCTCAAAAAAAAAAAAAAGACAAAATAAAAAGTTTTATGTACTCAACAATACACAAAGCCCCAAAATACAAAAGAAAAAACATGATAAAACTCGGGAGAGAAACAGACAATTCAACAATAATAGTTGGAAACTTCATTTTAAGAGACAGTCTGCTCACTGCAAACTGCAACCTCTGCCTCCAGGGTTCAAGCGATTCTCCTGCCTCAGCCTCTCAAGTAGCTGGGATTACAGGCGTGTACTACCACGCCCAGCTACTTAACAGTTGGAAACTTCAAAAACCTTACTTTCAAATGGATAGAACTACACAAAAGATCAACAAGGACTTGAATTATGCCAAAAGCCAACTGGAACTAACAGGCATTGGTAGAACACTTGACCCAACCAATGGAGCATAGACGATCTTCTCAAATACATATGGAACATTCTCTAGAATAAACCATATGTTAGGCCATAAAACAAGTCTCAGTAAATTTTAAAAGACTGAAATCACAGAAGCACGTTATCCAATCAGAAAATACTGAAAACAGAAACCAGTAACAGCAACAAAAAGCTATAAATCTTCTTGACCTGGAATAGGCAACGGCTTGTAAAGCATGAGCAACAAAGAAAAAAATAGGTAAACTGGATTTCACCAAAATTAATACCCTGCATGTTTTCAATGGATACCATCAAGACAATGAAAAAACAACCTAAAGAATGGATGAAAATATTTGCAAAATAACTTATTTGATAAGGTACTTACATCTGGATTATACAAAGGACTCTTGCAACTCAATATTATTAAGGACAAAAACCTGATTTTTTAAATGAGCAAAGCATCTGACGTTTCCCCAAAGACATATAATTTGCCAATAAGCCTTTGCAAAGATACTCAACATCATTGGCTGTGAGGAAAACATAAATCAAAAACCACAAAGAGATAATACTTCATACTGACTAGGATGGCTATTATCAAAAAGACAGACAATAACAATTATTCCTAGAATATGGGAATTGGAACCATCATTGCATTGCTGGTGGCAAGTAAAATGTGAAGATACTTTGGAAAACAGTCTGGCAGTTTCTCTCTCTCTCTCTTCTTTTTTTTTTTTTTTTTTTGAGATGGAGTCTTGCTCTGTCGCCCTGGCCAGAGTGCAGTCGTTGCATGATCTTGGCTCACTGCAACCTCTGCCTCCCGGGTTCAAGCGATTCTCATGCCTCAGCCTCCTAAGTAGCTGGGACTACAGGCACCCACCACCACACATGGCTAATTTTTTTTTTTGTATTTTTGGTAGAGACGGGGTAACACCATATTGGCCAGGCTGGCCTCGAACCCCTGACCTCATGGTCCACCTGCCTCCGCCTCCCAAAGTGCTGGGATTACAGGTGTGAGCCACCGCACCCGGCCAGAAAATGGTCTGGCAGTTTCTGAAAAGGTTAGATGTAGAATTGCCATACGATCTAGCAATGCCTATCCTAGGTATTACCCAGTAGAACTGAAAACATCTATCCACAGAAAAACATGTACACAGATAATCAAAGCAGCATTACCCATAGCTGCCAACAAATAACAACCCAATGTCCTCAGCTAACAAATGGATAAGTAACATGTACACCCATGCAATGAAATATTTAACAATAAAAAAATGAATTGATACATGCTATGATGTGATGAAAATTGAATTATACAATTCAATGCAGATTATTCAAAGAGGCCAGTCACAGAAGACTACATATTACATGATTCCAACGATATGAAATGTCCAGAAAAGGCAAATCTAGAGTTAGAAAGTAGATTAGTAGTTGCCTAGGGCTGGGGAACACGGGAGATGACAATGACCTGCAGTCAGTTGTGATAATGGTTGCACAACAGTGTAATATACTAAAAAATCACTTAACTGCACACTTAAGTGGGTGAATTTTATCTCTATGAAGCTGCTACATTAAAAGAAACAAAAAAAATCAACCTAAGCACATGCCCTTTTTAAGTTTTCCCTGTTGTAGAAATACTAAGAGAACAAGTAGATACCTAAGGACTTCCCTACAACTCTGCAAACTTCTAAAAAATAACTTCAAAACAAACTATAATAGCAGGACTTGCATAAGTATTGCATGTTGGATAAGACAGAGGTCAAGGCATATTCTGAAGACTGACTGCAGATGAGCAAACTTCATCTTGTCTGACACTGATGAGGAAAGCTGAAGAGCTTTCTGTCACAACCTCCGTCTCATTTTTCCACTGCACAGTTTAACCTGTATAACTCCTTGTGAGGAGTATGTGTATACATGTGAGCTTATGTGAAAAAAATCTTTTTCTAAAGCTTTGTTTACAACACTGTATTTGTATTTGAGGTTGTAGTTTTACCATGCACAGGAGAATCTTCATCAGCAAACAGACTTGGTTCTATTTCTTTCAAGGAACTTCTACCTTCAAGTCGGGCAAGGAGCTTACAAAAGAAAAGAGAGAAGGAAAACTCATTATTTAAAAATATAAAATCCCAGACATTGGTATTAATACCATTTTCTGAAAGTCTGTAAGATTTCATAACTTTAGACCGGGTGCTTACACCTGTAATCCCAACACTTTGGGAGGCCAAAGTGGGCAGATCCCTTGAGTCCAGGAATTTGAGACCAGCCTGGGCAACATGGCAAAATCCCCAACTCTACAAAAAATACCAAAATTAGCCAGGCATGGTGGCCCACACTGTAATCCCAGCTACTCGGGAGGCTGAGGTGGGAAGATCACCTGAGCCCAAGTGGCAGAGGTTGCAGCCTGGGTGACAGAGTGAGACCCTGTCTCAAAAAATTCTTTTTCATAATTTTGTGGATTTGGAAGAAATATGAAATAGGAAATATAGTTTAGGAGAAATCTTGTGTTTACTTATTTATGAGCTATTTCACTTTTTGCTTATCTACCAGATACTGACAGTACAAAATGAGTCTGTTCCCTTAAAGGAATGGATAGTCTGGTTTAGGACACAGGACAAATTACTAGGGCAAAATTTTTACCTTCCTTAACTTTCGCACTATAATTGTTACCACAGCTGTTATACAGTGACCTGCATTCAATTGTCTGCCCCATTCATTGTGAGCGCTTTATTTCTTTGTGGCAGTGGACAAAGGAGAAAGGTGGAGGAAAATTTCCTTGAGGAGCCACCACCTGTGCTCTCTCCCCTAAGACTCTGCCGGGGAAGGGAGAACAGGCAGGCCTAGCAGACCTACCAGCAGGAACAGGAGCAGCCACAGGGCAGAGGCTATACACAGCACTGCTGACGGGACACTAGGTGCAGCTTTAACCCTAAAGCTCACTGCAGCACCAAACAGCAGGACACAGTGAAACCCTGAGAGAATGCACAGGTCAGAGCATAGAAGGGCTCAGATGTCATGTCTGGGAGCTTATCTTTGGCTGTAGACAATAGCAATAGGTGTGACACTAAGCAGTGAGAAGCATTTAGCATTGTTAAGAGCAGACATTTGGGACCCCAGAGCCAGACCTGCTAGGTCACTGAGGGCCTTAGGCTTCTCATCTGTAAAGTGAGGATAACAAACAGCACCTCTCTCATAAGGTTGATGAGGATTAAATATGTGAAAAGAGTACCTGGCATATTATCTGCTTTTTTTTTTTTTTTTTGGAGACGGAGTCTTGCTCTGTTGCCCAGGCTGGAGTGCAGTGGCGTGATCTTTGCTTACCGTAACCTCTGCCTTTCCAGCTCAAGTGATTCTACCTCGGCCTCCTGAGTAGCTGGAATTACTGGCACCCACCACCACACCCAGCTAATTTCTGTATTTTTGGTGGAGACGGGGTTTCACCATGTTGGCCAGGCTGCTTTTGAACTCCTGATCTCAAATGACGCCCTGCCCCCCCCTTTCAGCCTCCCAAAGTGGTGGGATTATAGGTGTGAGCCACTGGGCCCATCCCATCCGCATTTCAAAGAGATCATCTAGGTGGTTACTAGGGGACAATGTGAGGAGAGTAAAACCATATGTGGAGAGAGGGCTGGAGGCGGTCACCCTAGTCTGGAGGAGGAGTATCTGCACTGTGACAGAAGTCATCAGGGTCACAGGGGCAACCCTGAAGGATTTCACTGTCACAAGGGGGACGTAATCAAAACGGATTCTCAAGTTTGTTGGGAATCAGCAAATTTGATAACCCTTCTATATGACAAAAGAAAAAAAACCTATCACAAATGGGAAGAAAAAGTCACCTTTTATGTGCGTTTTTTTTTCCTAGCCAAATCAAGTTGTGAAAAGACTTCCTGAAGTGATGAAAAAGTTCTGTATGTTAATTTAACCGGTGTTCGTTGAATTTCTGTTGCATATGAAGCACTGTGCCAGGTAAAATGGAGACTACAAAGACGAAGATGAAACCTACCCTCAAAAAATGTGCAGTCTAGGTCCTCTAGATGAGACTGTCATAAAGCAAGGTAAAGATACAGGGTGCTTAGTTAAAGCAGAGGTTCTGAGGGCATACTAATGGCCAAAACTATTCTCATGAACATGAAAAGTAAAAATTAAGATGTTATTTGCCTTTTTGACTAGTTTGACACCGAGGTCATAAAAGCAATAGTGGGTAACCTGCTGACAGCTAGCGTAACAAAGGCAGCGGCGTGGAAATGTATCAGCACAGTGCCTTACCACACACTCGCCAAGCACTAGGGGCACTCAGGCAGAACAAACAAAACCCAGCTTTACGTAAGAATGTCTTTGATGAAGTTAAAAAAAAAAAGACTGGTTTTATTAAATCATGACCCTTGAGTACACTTTAAAAAATATGCTTTGTGATGACATGAGAAACATACTGTGTAGTGAATAATTTAACCTTGCCCAAAGGGAGATCTAGTTTTTGTCCTTGGCTCCTGAGAGGTAATTCTAAACCCTTGGAATGTCTTGCCTGATAAAGTGTCTTTGGGCAGGGCACAGTGGCTCACATCTGTAATCCGAATACTTTGGGAGGCCAAGGTGGGAGGACTGGTTGAACCCAGGAGTTTAAGACCAGCCTTGAAAACATGGTGAAACCCCATCTCTACAAACAATACAAAAATTGGCTGGGTGTGGTGGCATACACCTATAGTCCCAGATACTCAGAAGGCCAAAAGAGAAGAATCGCTTGAATCCAACAGAAAGTTGAGGCTGCAGTGAGCCAAGACTGTGGCACTGCACTCCAGCCTGGGCAACAGAGCAAGACCCTGTCCACCCCCGTCCCCGCCCCGCCACAAAAGAAAGTGTCTGTTTACATGGGAACCTTGAACCACACCAGATAAGAATGTGATTTATGGTGGCGGCTTTGGGTCATGCAGTGTCAGGCCAACCTGGAGGTGCTGGAAGCTAAGGTCAGCTATGCAGGCAGCTGACTATGTCTGTATGGCAGAGCCCCAATAAAACCTTTGGACACCAGAGCCTAGTTGAGATTCCCTGCTTGGCAATATTCTGTCTACTGTCACACATTGTTGCTGGGAGAATTTAGCACTGTTGATGACTCCACTGGGAGAGGACAGCTGGAAGCTCTGTGCTTGGAACTTCCTGGACTTCTGTCCTATTGTGTTTCTTCCCTTGGCTGATTTTAATCTCTATCTTTTTGCTGTTGTAAACCATAACTATGAGCACAACAGCTTTCATTGAGTTCTGAGTCCTTCTAGGGACTTATTAAACCTGAAGGTGGCTGTGATGGTTAATTGTATGCATCAACCAGATTAGGTTGAGATGCCCAAACAGCTGCTAAAGCATTATTTTTGGGTGTCTCATGAGGGGGTTTCTGGAGAACATGAGCATTTCAATCAGTAGACTGAATAAAGAGAATCCATCCTCACCAATGTGGATGGGCATCCTCCAGTCCCTCTTTTCTTGAGCTGGGACACCCATCTTTTCTTGCCCTCAGATACTGGAGTCCCTGATTCTGGGACTTACACCAGTGCTGCCTGTCCCCCAACCCTGCACTGTTCTCGAGCCTTTAGAACCTTGGACTGGAAGTTCCACCATGGGCCTCCTGGCTCTCAGGCCTTCAGACTCAGACTGAATGACATCACAGGCTTTTCTGGTTCTCCAGCTTGCAGATGGCATGTCTGGGACTTCCTGGCCTCCATAATCACATTGTCGAGTAGGTAGAGAGGCAGGTGTGAGCAGGGCAGGACAGGCCCCAAGCAATGTCCTGGTGGCCTCTTCAGGAATGATAACTGGTTGCAGCTGGCACCAGGGAGGGGAAAATTTCCTAACAGGAAACATCTTGAGCTTATGGAGAACAACTTCCTGATAAGATCCTAGGAACTGAGCAAACATGTCCAGGAATGTGCAGTAAGGAGCAAAATGGTGGAGTGTGACCAGTATACGACTTTCCTCTGGGAACACTAGACCAGTAAGGGAAAATTGCCCTACGAGAGCATGCACAGAACTCCAACTACCAAATGGCACTTGTGGCCCCTTCAGATGCTGGCAAGTCACCGCACATGTGGCAATTAGCCAGCAGCCCACCCAAGGAGGATGAGAGAAGACCAGGAAGAATCAGGAAATAGGGGCACTCAATATTTCAAGTTGCCCAGCTGGTCCCTTCCAAGTAAACTTTACTTCAAAAAACCTTCACTTCTGCCTTGAATCCACTTCTCTCTCTTGGCTGAATTGTTTCTTCCAAGAAGAACTAAGGACGGTGGACCCCAACCATACTTACCCCACCTCACCCTCCCGATAACAATGTAAGCCAATTTCCATAATAAATTTCCTCTTATATGTCTACATGTATCCTATTGGTTCTGTTTCTCCTCTGGAGAACTGTCCCTAATACGGAACTCAGTGAACCATATTTCCAAAAGATGCATGATGTGAAATCATTCCTGGGTAAATGATTTCACTCAAACTCCATTTTTTTTTTTGAGACAGGGTCTTACTCCCCTCACCCAGACTGGAGTACAATGGCATGATAAGCCTCAACCTCCCAAGCTCAAGTGATCCTCCCACCTTGGCCTCCCTAGTAACGATTACAGGCTCGTGCCACTATGTCCCCCTAATTTTTTGTTATTTTTAGGAGACAGGTCTCACTATGTTGTCCAGGCTGGTCTCGAACTCCTGGGCTTAAGTAATCCACCCGCCTTGACCTCCAAAAGTGCTGAGATTACAGGTATGAGCTACTGCACCTGGCTGAGGACAGACCTTTTTAGAAAAGTTCACTGGTAAGATTTTATATCCCACAAAGAAGAATATCTATAAATTATTTGAAAAGGTCTTAAAATACTCCTCCTGTTCTTCATATACTTTAACCAGACCAACATATAGCAGACTGGATTAAGAACCCAGTTAACTTCTATTAAGCCAGATATTAAAAATATTTACAAATATGTAAAACAATGTCACTTTTCTCACTACGTTTTTACCCTCAGAAAAATACAGCTATTTTTAGCCAAAATAAACAAATGGGATCTAATCAAACTTAAGAGCTTCTGCACAGCAAAAGAAACAATCATTAGAGTGAGCCGGCAACCAAGAACGGGAAAAAATTTTTGCATGCTACCCATCTGACAAAGGGCTAATATCCAGAATCTACAAAGAATTAAAACAGATCTTCGCTCTTCTGTGTCCTCTGCTCCTAGAGGGCCAGCCTCTGTGGCCTTCTGACCTGGTGGTACTGGAGAGCCACAGCTTAAGACGCCAGGACCCCCTGGAAGCTTGGAAATGGGGGTGTTGACATTTAGGGATGTGGTCATAGAATACTATCTGGAGGAGTGGCAATGCCTGGACACTGCACAGCAGAATTTACATAGGAATGTGATGTTAGAGAACTACAGAAACCTGGCCTTCCTGGGTATTGCTTCCTCTAAGCCACACCTGACCACCTGTCTGGAGCAAAGAAAAGAACCTTGGATGTGAAGAGACATGAGCTGGTAGTCGAACCCCCAGACAGTCTCACTCTGTTGCCCAGGCTGGAGGGCAAGTGGTGTGATCTCGGCTCACTGCAACCTCTGCTTCTCAGATTCAGGCAATTCTTCTGCCTCAGCCACTCAAATAGTTAGGATTACAGGTACCTACCACCCTGCCTGGCTAAGTTTTGTGTTTTTAGTAGAGACGGGATTTCACCATGTTGGCCAGGCTGGTCTCGATCTTCTGACCTCAAGTATCTCCCTGCCTCAGCCTCCCAAAGTTCTGGGATTACCGGTGTGAGCCAGTGCCCCTGGCCTAAATGTGTTTTAATGTCCCTTATTGTCTCCTTGGACTTCAAGTACATTTTATAAAATATGATAGTTTTTGACTTAAGGTGTAGCTTGCATAATATTATTTTGATTTATTCTGCTCTCATTTGATTAATATTTGCATAAAATGTCTACTTCTGTCTTCCCCCTTTCAGTGTTTTTTTAATCACTAGATCTCAACTGACTTTTGTAGAAAAAAAAGTTGGATGTTGGTTTTTAATAAATTTATTTACTGAAATGAAAGCATGTCTCTTGATTTGAAAGTGAATTATATATTTTTTAATAATTTTCTGAAAAAGACTCGCTGTTAGTTTTTAAGTATTTTATTTGATTTTTACAACTTTCTCATTTTCTTTGAGTCTTTAGATTTTTGTACTGATATGCTTTTACTTATTTCTAATGCACTTTCAAGTATCTATATAGATGTGTGTGTGTGTGTGTGTGTGTGTGATCTTGGGGGTTACATAAAACCTCTGTAAGAAACAACAGTGTATTTTAATTTGGTACAAAATTAACTTCAGTTGAATAAAAAATTTTTCCTCATTACATCTGCCCTGAAATTTGTCAATTATGTTGCTAATGATGTTTTACATTGTATATTTATTAACAGATGTTTATAATTTCTGTGCTTTTATATTTCAAATTTTAGAGAATTTAGAATGTTTTTTGCACTATCATGAGAATGCCACACGATTCTATTTTTGTGTATATGCCTATCTTTCCCAGCACATAATGTATTTTTATTTGATTATGTGTTGTTTTCTTGAATCCTTTTATTTTCCGTTTAAGAAACTGCTTTCAACATCTTTTGTATGTAGGGCATATGTAGTGCCAATATACTTTTTCAGGATTCGGTTGTTTCGGCAGGTATTTTTTTTTTTTTTTTTTTTTTTTTTTTGACAGAGTCTCACTCTGTCACCAGACTGGAGTTCAGTGGTGCAATCTCAGCTCACTGCAACCTCCACCTCCTTGGGTTTAAGTGATTCTCCTGCCTCAGCCTCCTGAATGGCTGGAACTACAGGCGCAGGCTACCATACTTGGCTAATTTTTGTATTTTTAGTAGAGACAGAGTTTCACCATGTTGGCCTGGCTTGTCTCAATCTCCTGACATGATTTGCCTGCCTCAGCCTCCCAAAGTGCTGGGATTACAGGTGTGAGCCACCACGCCTGGCCTGGAAGGTTTTTCTTTTTTTACTTGGCAGGACAGATTTGATGATGGTTATTATTTTCATTTGATAGCTTTTTTTTTTTTAAATGACTTTGACTAAGTCAAACGGTTTCTTTCTGGCCTACAAAATTTATGTTGATAATTCACTGGTTACATCATAAGACTGTGTTTGTAAATGACACATTACATTTATCTTGCAGCTTCCAAGACTTTCTTCTTGTCTGTGATTTCTGAAAATGTGCTTATATATGTATTAATTTGTATGTATTCTAATTTGTTTGTTGAACGTCTTCATTTTCACATCATTTTTCTTACTTTTATGATTTTCCAGTTATTTTTTTAATTTTTACCTCCACAATTAAAAAAAAATCTTTCAGATTTTTTTTTAATTATTATTTTTTTATGTTCTATAGTGGTCTGTGTTCCTGTTTCATTCATTATTATTCAGTTTATTATCAGTGTTTAATGTGTACTATATGGTTTCTTTCTGAAAATTATATATTTTTGATGAAATTATATTGCCCTGTTATGTATACATTGTAATCTTTGATTGACACTTGGACATTAAAAAAAACTGTCACAATCTTTAAAATGTAGTTTTTTTTTCTGACATAGTCTGTGAACAATTATCTTGACTAGAGATTCTGGGAGTCTCTCAAACATGTTTCTAGGATATGCCTTGTCTAAAATTTTGTGTTTCGTTCTTAATTAAAGAAGTTTGTGTTGTCTCCTCCTCCTTTTTTTTTTTTTTTTTTTAGACAGAGTTTTGCTCCTGTCACCCAGGCTGGAGTGCAATGGCATGGTCTTCGCTCACTGCAGCCACCACCTTCCAAGTTCAACTGATTCTCCTGTCTCAGCCTCCCACATAGCTGGGATTACAGGCATGATCTCTATGCTCAGCTAATTTTGTATTTTTAGTAGAGACAGGGTTTTACCATGTTGCCCAGGCTGGTGTCAAACTCCTGACTTCAGGTGATCCACCCACCTTGGCCTGCCAAAGTGCTATGATTACTGGTGTGAACCACCAAACTCAGCCTATTTATGTTTCTTCTAAATAACCAATAATCACTTGCTACAATTGTTTCCTGTCTGTGATACCACAGTCTTTCTGCTGCTGTAAAACTTACCTTTTGTGTCAGCAGACTCAAACTGTCATTTGAAAGAATACTACTATTTGTATCAGAACTTTATGTAATGAGAGACAGAAACCAGTGTCTGTAAAAGACCCTACCACCCAGAAATAAAGATATATAAGGCAGTATTTTACTTGTCTTTTAAAAAAGAAACCAGGAGTTGGCAATTTATTTCTAAAGTCACTATGTTATGATGGGAAGCAGGAAAATCTGTGTTGGGTAAATGTAACAGACTTTTTATTTGTTCTATGTGGATCTTTGCATTGGGCTCACCTGGGGCATTGCATACACTTAATTTTTTACAAATGTAATTTGGTCTGTATGTTTTTGTTACATCTATATGCCTGTGAAAAAATAAAGCCTGTAAAATTTTGCTATGCAAAAAAAAAAAAAAAAAATTAAAACAAATTTACAAGAAAAGAAACCCCATCAAAAAGTGGGCAAAGGATATGAACAGACACTTTCAAAAGAAGACATCTTTCCTTGACATGCACAGAATAAAAAAAAAATAAATTTTGTTTTTAAAAAAGAAGACATTTATGCAGCCAACAAACGTATGAAAAAATGCTTATCATCACTGGTCATTAGAGAAATGCAAATCAAAACCACACTGAGATACCATTTCACGCCAGTTAAAATGGGAATCATTAAATCTGGAGACAACAGATGCTGGAGAGGATGTGAAGAAATAGGAACACTTTTACACTGTTGGTGGGAGTGTAAATTAAAATTAGTTCAACCATTGTGGAAGGCAGTGTGGCGATTCCTCAAGGATCTAGAAATAGAAATACCATTTGACCCAGCGATCCCATTACTGGGTATATACCCAAAGGATTATAAACTGTTCTATTATAAAGACACATGCACATGTATGTTCACTGTGGCACTGTTTACAATAGCAAAGACTTGGAACCAACCCAAATGCCCATCAGTGATAGACTGGATAAAGAAAATGTGGCATATATACGCCATGGAATACTATGCAGCCACACAAATGGATGAGTTCACGTCCTTTGCAGGGACATGGCTAAAGCTGGAAACCATCATTCTCAGGAAACTAACACAAGAACAGAAAACCAAACACCGCATGTTCTCACTCATAAGTGGGTGTTGAACAATGAGAACACATGGACACAGGGAGGGGAACATCACATGCTGGAATCTGTTGGGGTGTGGGGGGGACAGAGTAGGGATAGCAGAGGGTGGGGGGATTGGGGAGGGATAACATTAGGAGAAATACCTAATACAGGTGACGGTGGAGAATGGATGCAGCAAACCACCATGGCATGTGTATACCCATGTAACAATCCTGCACAATCTGCACATGTACCCCAGAACCTAAAGTATAATTTAAAAAAAAGAAAGCTATTTTTCATTAAAATATGTATTATTTATTAAAATGTGTATGTCACTGTACATGAATGTACAGTGGCATGTATGTGTGTCCATTCATGGACACATATAACATAAACAAAAGCTCTTTAGATTCTTCAATAATTTTTGAGACAGAGTCTTGCTGTCACCCAGGCTCACTATGACCTTGACCTCTTGGGCCCATGTGATCCTCCCATAACAGACTCCAGAGCAGCTGAGACCACAGGTGTGTGCCACCACACCCAGCTAATTTTTTTTACTTTTTGTAGAGACACGGTCTTCCTGTTGTCCAGGCTGGTCTCAAACTCCTGGACTCAAGCAATCCTCCCACCTTAGCCTCCCAAAGTGCTGGGATTACAAACATGAACCACCGTGCCCAGTGGAATCTCCAATTTTTAAATGTGTTATACAGTCCTAAGACTAAGAAGTGTAAGAACCACTGTTCTGCAAGATTGAAGGAGTATAACTCAAAGAAAAAAACAGAGAGACTTTCATGGACAAGACAGAGCAC
>CAUYLG010061588.1:0-40906 GCA_963573385.1 Cacajao melanocephalus | reverse complement strand
GGATCATACAAAATAGGTTCACCACAGTCATTTATTGTTTTTTGTTTGTTTGTTTGTCTTGTTTTGAGATGGAGTCTTGCTCTGTCGCCAGGCTGGAGTGCAGTGGCGCAATCTCGGCTCACTGCAACCTCTGCCTCCTGGGTTCAAGTGATTCTCCTGCCTCAGCCTCCTGAGCAGCTGGGATTACAGGTGCCCGCCACCAGGCCTGCGAATTTTTTTTTTTTTTTTTTTTTTTTTCAGTAGAGACAGGGTTTCACCATGTTGATCAGGCTGGTCTCAAACTCCTGGCCTCGTGATCCTCTTGTCTCAGCCTCCCAAAGTGCTGGGATTACAGGCATGAGACACTGCGCCCAGCCACCATTTATTGTGTTTGAATAGATTCACTCAAGATAAATGGGAAAACAAAACCTCTTCAGGTATGATGCTGTGATAAGCATGAAGAAAAGCTGTCTACCTTGGTTTTACTCCAGTAGTTTTGCAAGAAGTCCTAAGTAGTAAAGGTCTAGATACTCTGGAGGGTGTCTGGGGAGTAGGGTGGTGAGCAGTTAAACTTCCTGTGAGTTATACTTTGGTGAAATGCTTCCTTGGAACAAATGCATCTATAATTCTCATTAATGCCTCTCACGGAGCTTTAAGGCAGTGAAAGAAAAATATCCAGTGTGCCAGCATATTCAAGGTGTGGTCTTGGGGTTTCAGCCAGCTCCAGCAGCACTGGCTTTGGCCGCCTTCTTCTTCTTTTTTTTTTTTTTTTGCTTCTGGTGCGGGTGATTCCAGGGACTTTTTAACTTCCTGCCTGTACCTGTGGCTCACTCGCTTTGCACACACGGAAGTCATTTCTACTGTACGGGAAAGGTTCATTTCCATGACCCCACATTGTGTTTTTCCAGTGCTCAGCAATTGGGAACAAGTTTGTTGTCATCCAGCTGAGGAAGTTAAGTGGGAGCATCATACCGGTATTTGTGAAGGAGAGGGCTTAAATATGGGTAACAGAGGAATGTGATGTGTTTACTCCGGCAGCAACCTAAGACATTAAACTTCCTCTCCTGATCCTAGGCCTCTCCTTCCCATCACCAGTTGTTAGGCAACAGGGTGACTCTCATTGGCTGAATTTTTGTATTTTTTTTTGGTAGGGACAGGGTTTCACCATGTTGGTCAGGTGAAACCCTGTCTCTACTAAAAAAGTACAGGAGTATCCCCCCCCACCATTTATATGTTAAAGCTCCAACGCCTGTATCTCAGAATGTCACCATATTTGGAGATACGGTCTTTACAGAGGTGAATGAGGCAAAATGAAGCCACTAGGGTGGGCCCTAATCCAACATGAGATGTCTTTATAACAGAGAGAGACACCAGGGCTCCTGAGGCACAGAGAAAGACCGTATGAGGGGACACAGAAAGAAGGTGGCCATCTACAAGCGGTGGAAGGAGGTCTGGGAAGAAACCAACCCTGCCAACATTTTGATTTTGAACTTCCAGTCTCCAGAACTGTGAGAGAATACATTCTTGTTGTTTAAGGCCCTCAGCTTGTTGACTTTGTTATGGTGGCCCTAGCAAACTAATACAGTGGTCTTGTGCAGGTGAGACAGTTGAGAAAAAGAGGAAAACTGGTTTTCCCTCTTTTCCCGTGTGTGTGTGTGTGTGTGTGTGTGTGTGTGTGTGTGTAAAAGAGAGAGAGAGATTAGAGAGCAGGGAGGGGCAGAGAGGAAGCTAGCTCAGTGGAGAGAGAGCAGGTGAGTTTTCTTTTGCAGAACGTTGTTAATGAAGGGGCAACTCTGCCTTCCTTGTGCCTTTCCTGTGAATCTGGGGATTTCCACCCGCCTCCCACCGCATGCAGCGGGTGGATTGGCCACCCCCGAAGTCCCAGTAGGATCCCCCAGGCCCAGGAGAGCCTGGCCTGCGGTCCTGTCAGCTCTTGGCCCAGCTGCTCAGTACTCTCAGCGTGATGGGCAGGGACTTGGCGGGAGGCAGAGGGATGTCGGGGTCAGGGTCTCAGCCACCGACTCGGGTCGCGGCTCTGCCGAGCGAAGCACGAGTTCGACCCGTTCGCCAGGACGGAGGCGCGGACGTGGCCACACTGCCTGAGGGGTCCTACCCCTCCGGAGGACGCGGCGCAAAAGCCAGTACGGACGCCCCCTGCAGGTCACAGGACAAGGCCAGCAGGACCGCCACCAGAGGGTACCAGCGGCTGGGACCCGCAGGAAAGGGACGAAGACCGGGCGGCGCAGGCGAGGCGAGGGCACCAGGGGGCGGCCTACGGCCCGCGCTTCTCCGGGGAGGGGCTTCCACCTGGACAGGCTCAACAGGACACATTTGCATGGAAGCCAGGGTGACTCAACAGGACACATTTGCACGGCTGGGTGAAACGACAACCCCGCAGCTGGGCTCGAATTACCTGAAGGGTCTGCATGACTTAGTGATTAGCTTTCGGTTTTCTTCCTGGGCTGCTCCTAGGGCACCGAAGGGGAGAGTTCCACAAAGCAAAGTCGTTAAAATTACCAATAGGAAGAGGAAAACGGCTACGTATTTGTTCTGAATGAGCTGAGAATCCTGAATCCCGAGAATCCTGAAATAGAATTGGTTCAGGGACCACCATCGGAAAACTATTGTGTAATCCTCCGTCACAGGAATGAGTCTTCTTAGGGGTGTGCCCCTCATGTGTCCAGAGGCTGGGTTTTAGGACTAACCCGAGCACGGCTGTGCTGTACCTTAACACTAGAAAATCCCAATGTTAGTCAGGGCGGAACACTACTAGACGTAGTGAAGAGGGCCACTTCATAATAGTAAAACATTATATTTAGCAGGAAGAGAGAATACTTGTGTGCACTTAATAACACAGCTTTGTGACATACCAAGGAAAATGGACAGAACCGTTAGGAAAAATAGACAAATCCACTCTTGTAGTAAAATATTTTTAACGCACTATATTAGGTCATTCTTGCATTGCTATAAAGAAATACCTGAGGGCTGGGCATGGTGGCTCACACCTGTAATCCCAGGACTTTGGGAGGCCGAGGCAGGCAGATCACGAGGTCAGGAGATTGAGACCATCCTGGCTAACACGGTGAAACCTCATCTCTACTAAAAATACAAAAAATTAGCTGGGCATGGTGGCACGTGCCTGTAGTCCCAGCTACTCAGGAGGCTGAGGCAGGAGAACTGCTTGATCCCAGGAAGTGGAGGTTGTAGTGAGCCAAGATCGCACCACTGCACTCTAGCCTGGTGATAGAGTGAGACTCTATCTCAAACAAACAAACAAACAAACAAACGATAAGTACCTGAGACTGGGTAATTTATGAAGAAAAGAGGCTTAATTGGCTTATGGTTCTGCAGGCTGTACAGCAAGCTTGTCCAATCTGTGACCCACAGGCCACATATGGCCCAGGACAGCTTTGAATATGGCCCAACACAAATTCGTAAACTTTCTTAAAACATTATGAGTTTTTTTGCAATTTTTTAAAGCTCATCAGTTATCGTTAGTGTTAGTGTATTGTATGTATGGCCCAAGACAATTCTTCTTCCAATGTGGCCCAGGGAAGCCAAAAGGTTGGACACCGCTGCTTTACAGGAAGCATAGCGGCATCTGCTCAGCTTCTGTGGAGCCTCAGGAAGCTCACAGTCATGGTAGAAGATGAAGTGGAGGAGGCACCTTACATGGCGAATGCGGAGGCAAGAGAGGGACAGTGGGAGGAAGATGCCACACACTTTCAAATGGCCAGGTCCCGAGTGAACTCAGCATGAGAGCTCATTCATCACCAAGGGGATGGCCCAAGACATTCATGAGGAATTCACCCCCATGATCCAAATACCTCCCACCAGGCCCCACCTCCAACATTGGGGATGACAATCAACGTAAGATTTGGGTGGGGACAAATCTCCAAAGTATATCACAGACTTTTCTCAATTATTGAAGATCAAAAGATTGTAAATCAGTAAGGACATGGATGATTTCAATAATACTGCTAGAACTAATAATACTATAGCATATCATAAAACCTTGCATCCAAAAGTTAGAGGAGATATATATATATAGATAGATAGATATATGGAACATATATGGGAGATATATATATGGAACATATATGTTATATATATCATATATGTTATATATATAACATATATATGTTATATATGTTATATATATGTTATATATAACATATATATGTTATATATGTTATATATATATGTTATATATGTTATATATATGTTATATACATATATATATACTTTTTGCCAGTATACCTGGGACATATACAAATAATTGACCATAAATGAGCCATCAAACTCATCTCAACAAATTCCAAAGATCACCTATTTTGACCACAGTGCAATTAAGGTAAAAATCAACAGAAAAAGATAACAATTTTGTATGTTTGGAAATTTAAAAAAAACAAAATTCTAAATACCCAGTGAGTTAAAAGGAGAAAGCATAATGAAAATTCAAAAATATTAAAAATAGAATGGTAATAATACTGCACATCAAAATTTAAAATATACAACCAAAGAGGTATTTCATGAGAAATTTTTAGCCTTAAAAGGAAAAGCTGAACATTTAGAAAGGAAATAATAAAGAGAAAAGTAATGAAACAGAAAATGAAGAAACAATAATAAGTATCAATAAAGTTAAAAACTGGCTTAGTTAAAAGACAAATTGCTGGCAATGTTAAATAAAAGAAAATCTGCAATTAGACATATGGTAAGGTAATAAAATCCAAACCATCAAAGAAAAAGAAAAAATTTAAAAAATGTATTATCCAACAAGAACAAAATTATATAATCAGTAGAGCTATCAAGAGCAAAAACAGAAACCAGAAAAGAAGGAGACAATATTTTTAAAGTGCTGAAGGAAAATAACATCAATCTGGAATTGTATACCCAGTAAAACTTTCTCAATAAGAAGCCGGAAATATAGATTATTCTGAAAAATAAAAGCTGAGGGTTTATCACCAACAGATTGTCACTAAGGATTTTCTAAAAGATATACCTCAAGAAGATGGACAACAATTTCAGAAGAAAGCGCCAAGATATCTACTTTGGGGGGCTGAGGCAGGCAGGTCGCCTGAAGTCAGGAGTTCGGGACCAGCCTGGCCAACATGGTGAAACCCTGTCTCTACTAAAAATACAAAAATTAGCCAGGCATGGTAGTGGGCACCTGTAATCCCAGCTACTTGGGAGGCTGAGGCAGGAGAAATGCCTGTACCTGGGAAGTGGAGGTTGCAGGTTGTGCCACTGTACTCTAGCCTGGGTGACAGAGTGAGGCTCTGTTAAAAAAAAAAAAAAAAAAAAGCCAAGATATCTAAACATAGAAAAGGTACAGTATAAATATAATAGCGATAAAAAATGGTACACCTCTAAAGGGCATATGTTAGTCCATTTGCTTTGCCATAAAGGAATACCTGAGGCTGGGTAATTTATAAAGAAAAGAAGTTTAATTGGCTCACAGTTCCTCAGGCTATCCAGGAAGCATGGCATTGGCATTTGCTCAGTTTCTCGTGAGAGCTTCAGGAAGCCTACAATCATGGTAGAAGGCTAATGGGGAGCTGGCATATTGCATGGTGAGAGAGGGAGTGAGAGAGAGACAGCAGGGAGGTGCCACACTCTTTTAAACCACCAGATCCTGTGAACTCAGAGAGAACTCACTCATTATCATGAGAACAGCACCAAGCCATTCATGAAGGATCAGACCCCATGACCCAAATATCTCCCACCAGGCCCCACCTTGAACATTGGGGATTACATTTCAACATGAGATCTGGACAAACATCCACACTCTATCAGACACTTGTCATGAATGCAGCTTGCAGAAGTGGAAGTTGCTCTGGATGAGTCAGTGAGTGGGTGGTGAGTGAATGTGAGGTCCCAGGACATCACCGTATGTTACTGTAGACTTTATACATGCTGTATACTTAGGCTACATTAAATTTATTTTAAAAATTGTGCTCTGATGTTGGCTACGATGTTACTAGACAATGGGAATTTTTCACCTGTATTATAATTTTATGGGATCATTGTCTTCTACGCAGTCTGTTATTGACTGAAATATTATAAAGCATGTGGCTGCAGAATATTTGTTTTCAGATCAGTCCAGGGGAAAAATAAATTGGCAAAAAACCTTAATTAATCCCTAGGAGGGGAAAAAAAAAGGGAGAAAATATACACATAAACACATACACACCTGTGTGTATATAAATACATAATAAATGTAATCATTTAAACCTTATTTGGTACTTTTTGTGTACCCTACTCATATAAGATGTTGGAAATAATTTAAATATATCAGAAATCACAGTAAAGGTAAACAAACTTACTTCTTCAGTTAAACAGTGTTGAAACTGGATTTAAAAAATACCATGATATGCTATTTTTAGAGACACACCTAAAATTTAAGGACAGAGAATAACTGAAAGAGAAAATCTTTACAACAAAAGAAAAAACATATATTTCAGGTAACTTCCTTCAGGATTAGAGCCAGAATTCTGGAACCAGTCTGAAGGTTTCATGCTTCTTGCCCAGACGCTTGTTCTCCCAAGTGCTATATGTGTGCCGTTGCTCCTGACAAAACAAGAAGCCATTTTTCTAGTTTCCTAGAAAACCTGAGTGCAGGGTCTTCTCATGCTGAGACCCCATCACAACTGCTGTGGATCTCCTTGGAGGTTCCTCAAGAGGCATGGAAGGATGCTCTTTTCCTTAAGTGTTAAGAAGTCAAGGATGACCATATATATATTCATACAGAGTCTTGCTCTCGTCGTCCAGGCTGGAGTGCAATGGCATGATCTCAGCTCACTGCAACCTCCACCTCCCAAGTTCAAGCAATTCTCCTCCCTCAGCCTCCTGAGCAGCTGGGATTACAGGCACCCGCCACCACGCCTGGCTAATTTTTGTATTTTTAGTAGACACAGGATTTTGCCGTATTGACCAGGCTGATCTTGAACTCCTGACTTCGTGATCCGCCTACCTTGGGCTCCTAAAGTGCTAGGATTACAGGCATGAGTCACCGCACCCAGCTGGATGACAATATATTTTAAGTGCTGAAGGGAAAGAATTGTCAACCTAGCATTGTATACCCAGGAGACCTGTTTTTTAAAGATAGGTGACTTCATCCCTGTTACCCTATTCAAAACTGTGTCTTTTTCTCCTTCTTTTAGACCAATTACTCCAAATACTTAATTTTTCTTTATCATAGAACTTACCCCCATCTGACATATTGTATATTTTTCTTATTCATTTAATTATTATTGCTTTTTCCCCCCCTCTCTTCCCTAGGAGAATACAAGCTTCAGGAGGGCAGAGATTCCCAGGGAATAATACATAGAGTCCCTCAATAAATATTCCTGAGGGTTAGGGTATTATTGATATCATAAATACATTCTTCACAGAAGGATGTACAGTGATAAAAAATAAGTTCTTTTAAAAATCCTTCCTGTCATCCAGTGTTATCACAGGATTAGGTCCTTACCAAGCAGAGTGTGTCTGACTTCTAGGCCAGCTCAGGCCTACCTCTTCTTTTGTCACTGCTTCAGAAGGAACCTTGGAATCTTGTGCGGATAACAGCCATTTATCCTCTACTGAGGTTAAGTGGTGGTTTGGCTTGTTTTAGGAGTGACTTTTAAAGACAAAGGTTTTGAGATCCTAGCCAACTGGAGATGAATTAAAATTGAGATAATGCATTTCTGATTGAGTCACTATTTGTTTTCTCTCAAAGTATAGTTTATACAATAACAGGTATTTCCTTGGCCTCTTGCTTGAATATCCAAAGTAGTTACAGAAAAAAGTGACAAACAATGATTTTAAGGCTCCAAGCAGTCCAGCTAGTGGAACTGCCAGCAATGCCTTAAAATTCTGCCTTCTAGCCTAGGGTGTACATGAGTGTGTGTGTGCATGTGGGGTGTGCATGTGTATGTATAAGCATGTGGGCGTAGTGATATGCATTTGTGAGTGTGTCTATGACTGCGTGGGGTGTGTCTGTGAAACACTTTGGGTTGCCTCATGACCATCTCTCCTTCCTGGCAGTACCTGACTTAATGCTCAGGTCACTGTGGAGATGGCCCCTGCCTGCCTCCATGAATCCCTGTAGCCTCTGCTGCCTAGTGACACACAACCCTGCTAGGAGGCTTTCTCCTTCCAACTCCCTATGACTCCAGGCTGCCACTGCCATTGCTTCTTCCTTTGAACTTTCAGTATTGCCATCGAATTCAGTGTTCAGGGAGCTGCTACCTGGAGTCTCTTTTGCCCAACCCAGCTGCTTGCTTGGCTGATCTATCGGAAGTGGCATTGTATTTTTCTACCTTAGGGTCAACTCTTTCTCATCCTCCCTCTGTCCTATCCCTTCCATTTTGACCTTTAGGGAGTGCTCCATTCCTTTACATCTAGTTTCTTCCTCTCTATTTTGGAGTTTGAAATAATCATATCTTTTCAAGAACACGCTATTCCACAAAACACTATATGTGTAGTCTCCTTAATGCAGTAGTTATGTTTCTATTTTACAATTTTTTTTTTGAGACAGAGTCTCTCTCTGTTGCCCAGGCTGGAGTACAGTGGTGCAATCTCAGCTCACTGCAACCTCTGCCTCCCGGGTTCAAGTGATTCTCCTGCCTCAGCCTCCCAAGTAGCTGGGATTACAGGCTCCCACCACAACACTGGGCTACTTTTTCTGTTTTTCAGTAGAGACAGAGTTTCACCATGTTGGCCAGGCTGGTCTCAAACTCCTGGCCTCAAGTTGATCCATCTGTCTCAGCCTCCCAAAGTGCTGGGATTACAGGCGTGAGCTACCACGCCTGGCCTATAAATTATGTTTTAATGGCTGATATGGATGTTTCCCTCGATTGTAACTTGACATTTTAGCTGCTTAAAACAAGAAGCTTATACTCAGTAAATGCAAACACTTTTCTCCTCTAGAGATTTATTTTTTTGGCATTTATAAACCTCCCTTTGGACACTTCATTTTTTCCCCATCCTTATGCAGCAGAGTATGTTCAGCTTTTGGAAACAATACTTACTAGTTTTATAATTTTGCTAGTTCTTTTCTCCTTTTAATTGCTCTTTGGATTTTCTCCAAAATGTTAGCATTTATCTCCAATTAAAAGGTGCCAAAAAACATGGCCACATTTCTTCCCCTATCTTGGAGCTAAGCTAACTTGCTTCCTAATTGAGCAAGGCCTCATCTAACTATGAATATAGCCAATTGAGCTGTAAAAGAAACAAAGAATCAAAATTTGAGCTCCAAGAAGGACATTTTTATAAGAAATATAGTACAGTTTGAAAAATTTCGGAGACAGAGTCTCACTCTATTGTCCAGGCTGAGTGCAGTGGTACAACCTTGGCTCACTGTAGCCTTGAACTCCTGGGCTCATGCAATCCTCCCACTTCAGCCTCCTGAGTAGGTGGGACTATGGGTGTATGCCACAATGCCCAGCTATTTTTTTTAATTAAAAAACAAATTCTTTTTTTTTTTTTTTTTAGAGACAGGGTCTTGCTATGTTGCCCAGGCTTGTTTTGAACCTCTGGGCTCAAGTGAGCCTCCTGCCTTGGCCTCCCAAAATGTTGGCATTACTTCCAGGTGTGAACTACCACACCTGGCCTGGTACATTTTAAAATTGGGACTCAGAGTCCTTTCTATAACACAGTGACTCTCAAAGTTTTTTTTTTGTCTGTTTTTTGAGACACAGTCTTGCTCTGTTGCCCAGGCTGGAGGGCAGTGGTGCAATCTCAGCTTAATGCAACCTCCACCTCTCAGGTTCAAGCAATTCTCTTGCCTCAGCCTCCTGAATTAGCTGGGATTACGGGTGCCCACAACTACGCCTGGCTTTTTTTTTTTTTTTTTTTTTTTTTGGCATTTTTAGTAGAGTCAGGGTTTCACCATGTTGGCCAGGCTGGTCTCGAACTCCTGACCTTGTGATCCACCCGCCCTGGCTTCCCAAAGTGCTGGGATTACAGGCGTGAGTCACCAGACCTGGCCTGGCCAGCTCTCAAACTTTAGAGTCAGCTGGAAAGCTTATTAAAAAGGTGTAAGCCTAGGCCTGTCTCATATCAAATTAGAATCTTCAGGAAGTAGGGTTCAGGCAAGTCTAGGAACCACTGCCACAACTTGTAAATATCTGAGGATTAAGGGCCTGTTGCTACAGACTATTATCTTGAGATTGAATTAGTAGCAATTTGAATGATGTTATTCATTTCAATAAGGGAAAGAAAGTAAGAAGGGGACTAGCAATTAGTGAGTGCAGACTTCAGGGCCTTTGCATCCGCTGTTTTTGCTACCTGGGATGCTCTTTCTCCACTTCACTTTCCTGTCTCCTGCTTAGCATTAGTGTCAGCTAGAATTTGCTCTGATCAGAGAATTCTTCCATCATAGTTTTTTTTTTTTTTTTTTTTTTTTTTAGACAGTCTTGCTCTGTCTCTCAGGCTGTGGTGTGATCTCTGCTCACTGCAACCTCCGCTTCCTGGGTTCAAGCAATTCTCAGCCTCAGAAGTAGCTGGGATTACAGATGCATGCCACCAAGCCTGGCTAATTTTTGTATTTTTAGTAGAGATGGGGTTTCACCATGTTGGTCAGGCTGGTTTCAAACTCCTGACCCGAACTGATCCTCCCATCTCGGCCTCCCAAAGTGCTAGGATTACAGGTGTGAGTCACCGTGCCGGGACAATAGTCTGATCTAAAGAAATATCTCCTCTTCTCACTCCCACTTTCTATTACCTCAGCCTGTTTTGTTGCCTTAATAGTACTTACTAATCATTGTCTGAAATGATCTTGTTTATAGCTTTATCATTTATTGTCTCTCTTCCCCTATTGGAGCATACTTCCTAAATCCTCAAGCCTGGGACAGTACCTGGCACGTAATAGGTGCTTAAAGGTGAATGGATGAATAAATATGCTAGTTTTATATATACGTGATTTCACTGAATCCCCACAGCTACCTAGTAAAGTAGATGTTGTTCTGCCTGTTTCATGGTTGAGGAAACTGAGGCTCAGAGAAAGTAAATCACTTAGGCCAGGCACGGTGGCTCATGCCTATAACCCCAGAACTTTGAAAGGCTGAGGCAGGAGGATCATTTGAGGCCAGAAGTTTGAGACTAGTCTGGGCAAGATAGCAAGACCATGTCTGTACAAAAACAGCTGGGTGTGGTGGTACACACCTGTAGTCCCAGGAGGCTGAGGCGGGAGGATTGTTTGAGCCCAGGAAGTCGAGGCTGCAGTGAGCTTTGATTATGCCACTAGAGATAGGGTGAGTACCCATTTCTAACCGAGAAAGGAAGGAAGGAAGGGAGGGAAGGAAAATCACTTGCCCCAAAGTCACTTGGTTAGTGGCTTGTGTTATTGGAATTTGAACCCAGGTCTGTGTTTCTTCTAGTAGCACATATCAAGCAGTAGGAGATGCTGTGCCCAGTTAACAGAAATGGAAGTTATTTCCCTGTCCTCAAGGTGCCTGTATCTCAGTGGGATGACAGATCTGCACACACATATAAGGACAGGCAAGGTTTAAATGTGGTGATGACAGCTAATACGGTAGTGATTACTTTTTGAGTTGCCCTTTTCTCTGGGAATGGCACCCCCATCCACTCAGTTTTTCAGGTAGGTCTTCTCTTTGTTTCACCATGAATGGCCACCCAACCACTAAATCCTGTTAATTTCTACCTCCTAGTTATGACTTAAATTGCAAGGGATATGGAAATATATCCTCATAGACATCCCTTCAGAGAGGTGACCATGCTTCTTCAACTGATCTGCTGCCACTGCCTTGTTACTTCCACACTTGTCCTCTCTAATCCATTCTCAGTCTGCAATCTGTCTTTCATTTCATCCATTCCGGAGCCAGGCAGTGCCTTGTTAAACACATTTTATTTCATCTCTTTGCTTAAGACTCAAGAGCTACCCATAGCTCTTAATATAAAGTCAAAACTTCTTGGTGGCTCAGTCACTCTTTATTCTTTCAGTCTCTCAGCCTCTTTTTCTTTTTCTTTTTTTGTTTGAGACAGAGTCTCACTCTGTAGCCCAAGCTGGAGTGCAGTGGTGCGATCGCGGCTCACAGGAACCTCCACCTCCAAGGCTCAAGCCATTCTCAGGGCTCAAGCGATTCTTGTGCCTCAGCCTCCTGAGCAGCTGGGACTACAGGTGCGAACCACCATGCCCAGTTAATTTTTTTGTCTTTCAGTAGAGACAGGGTTTCACCATGTGAAACAGCCCCAGCCTCCCAAAGTGCTGAGATTACAGGCGTGAGCCACCGTACTTGGCCTCTCAGCCTCTTCTCTTATTTTGTCCTTTCTCACTCTGCATTCCAGCCTTCTGCTTCTTCATACAACATCAACTCTTGCCTCCTGACCTTTGCAAAGCTGTTCTTTATTCCTGGATGATTCCTTCCTTCACTCAGGCTGAACACCTCCTACTCACCTAGGAAACCCTCTTTGATCACCTAGGTCTAACTAAGTGCCACTCATCTGCACTTCCACAATACACTATTCATCCTTACGTCATTATAAACAGTATTGTAATTAATTTTTGGCTATATCCTCCAAGAAGGCATGTTCATCATTGACTGTTAGTGGATAGCATTGTGCCTGACATTGAGAAGGTGCTTAATACTTTGTTGTTGATGGTACACGAAGGAAGTAGTTTGCTGGTGATATAAAGGCATTTGTGATGGAATTACAGGCAGGAGGGGAGGATCCATTTTGACAAACAGAAGCCTGGTCCTCTGTATTGTCTACAAGCGCTGCTGTAACAAAATACTACAGACTGGGGAGCTTAAGTAACAGAAATTCTCTCACAGCTGTGGAGGCTAGAAATACAGGATCAAGGTGTGGGCAGAGTTCGTTTCTGCTGACACCTCTCTCCGTGACTTGTAGATGGCGTCTTCTTGCTGCGTCCTCCTGTGAGCTTTACTCAGTGTGCAGTGTTGATATGGTTTGGCTGTGTCTCCACTGAAATCTCATCTTGAATTGTAGCTCACATAATTCCCATGTGTTGTGGGAAAAAAACCGGTGGGAGATAATTGAATCATGGGGGCAGTTCCCCCATAATGTTCTCATGGTAGTGAATAAGTCTCATGAGATCTGATAATTTTATAAGGGGTTCTCCTTTGGCTTGATTCTCATTCTCTCTTGTCTGCCACCAGGTAAGACGTGCCTTTCACCTTCTGCCATGATTGTGAGGCCTCCCTAGCCATGTGAAACTGTGACTATATATATATATATATATATTTTTTTTTTTTTTTTTTTTTTTTTGTGACAGAGTCACACTCTGTCGCCCAGGCTGGAGTAAGTGGTGTGATCTCAGCTACTGCAACCTCCATCTCCTGGGTTCAAGTAATTCTCCTGTCTCAGCCTCCTGAGTAGCTGGGATTACAGGTACAAGTCACCATGCACGGCTAATTTTTTTAGTTTTAGTAGAGACGGGTTTCACCATGTTGGTCAGGCTGGTCTCAAACTCCTGACCTCAGGTGATCTGCTCACTTTGGTTTCCCAAAGTGCTGGGATTACAGGCGCGAGCCACCGCACTCAGCTGAAACTGTGAGTTTATTAAAGCTCTTTTTCTCTATAAATTATCCAGTCTCAGGATGTCTTTATCAGCAGTGTGAAAATGGACTAATACAGTGAATTGGTACTGGAAGCACATCCCTGTGTCTCTTCTGCTTCCTGTAAGGACACCGGTCATATTGGATGATGAGGCCCCACCCTAATGCTTAAACATATACAGCCTTGTTTTAACTTAATTGCCTCTTTAAAGGCCCCATCTCCAAGTAGTCAGATTCTGAGGTACTGGAGGCCTGGGCTTCAATATATGAATTTGGTGAGGGGACAACATTTCATGACACTCCCTTACTTCCATTTGGACAATCTAAAGGTCTGTGCCAGCTCCCTCCGGAGCACCCTGAAGAATGGGCTAAGGCCTCTGTCGCAAGCACAATAGCTTCTCCTTCACCCATTTCCTGCCTTCTTCATTTTCCCCCAGGTGGGTCTCCTTGGATGGCATTACATTGCTAAAAATGGCAGATAAATTGACTTCATGCCAGTCTGTCTTAGAATCTGTTTCCAGAGAGCCTTTCTATGACCCACAAATTACAGGACATGGTGGCTACTTATCTGCATATACTGCAAATTCTGATCTCTGCTTAGGCAATATCACACTAAGTGTGACTGAAGAATTTATTCTCTGAGGAGCAGCACCATTTAAAGAGAAAGATGTGATAATATACCAGACTGAGGGGTGACATTTGTATAATCCTCAGTAGCTGAAAAACCACAGAACAGAGCGTATCAGGTGAAGTTTCAGCCCTGAGACCCATTTTATGTACCTGTTTTCTGTCTCTTTAGTTCCTTTTTGGAGTTATTACATTGCTAAAAATATATGCAATCCTGTTTTACTTTTAGAGCTTTCTTTCCAACAGGCTGCTGATTTTGTTGTTTAAATAGGCCCATTGACCAAATGAAAATCGGAATGCTTATCATTGCACATGTACCTTTCTGTTGGTCTTTAGGTCGTGGTTTTTGAAATCTCACGTTATTTGACAACATGTTCAAGAGAAGAAGTGTTATCCCTGACTAGTACTGGCATTGTAGATGGCAGAATATCTCAGGGTACTTAGGAACTGGTTTAATTAATCCAAAGCCTACGTTTCTCCCTCTCCTAAGGGTGTTCCTAAGAAGTATGGTTAGAATGTAGTAATCAGTAAGTTTGAAAAAATTAAAGTTCTTACCATGTGTCTAGGTGGATTCTGGCTCAGTGTTTGGATAGCCCAGGAAGATTGCTGGATGGAGTGATGGAAGGTTCTATGATAGCTCCTCCAGCATCTGCCCTTTCCTGCTTTCCTCCAGGTGATGACTTGGTTCTTAGAGGGCTGTCAGCTATTCTGCGATGAGGCATTAGCTAATACTAGCTGGTCCTATGAGCATCGTGCCAGGAATCTGTGTAGCCCTGCAATCATTTAAATTATGAATTCAATTTTGGATTGACAGACTGTGCCAAAAATGACTTTAGTCAGAGTATGCTTATTAAAGTCAAAATCTGTGAGAACTCTAGAATTACCAGAGCCAAGGCACTCTGAATCACATAGTCCTGACATAGAGCTGTCCTGAAAGCACAAGGTGTTTTTTTCATTAAACCAGTATTGGGTTTATTTATTTATTTTATTTAACTTTTTTTTACACAAGGTCTCCGTCTGTCCCCCAGGCTGGAGTGCAATGGCATGATCTCGGCTTACTGCAACCTCCACCTCCTGGGTTCAAGCAATTCTCCCGCCTCAGCCTCTTGAGTAGCTGGGATTACAGGCACACGCCACCACGCCATGCTACTTTTTGTAGTTTTAGTAGAGACGGGGTTTCGCCATATTGGTCAGGCTGGTCTAGAACTCCCGACCTCAGGTGATCTGCCCATCTTGGCCTCCCAAATCACAGGGATTACAGGTGTGAGCCACTGTGCCTGGGCTAAACCAGTATTGGATTTACTAATTCATGTATTCACTCATCAAACATTTCCTGACCTTGATCCTGGTAACAAAGACCATTAAGACAGTCTTCACCTTCCAGGACAGGGGTTGGTACACTTTCTCTCTAAACGGCCAGAGAGAAACTATTTTAGGCTCTGTGGGCCATATGGTCAATGTTGAAACTGCTCAATTCTGCCATTGTAGTGCTGAGGCAGCCAAAGACCATACATAAATGAATAAAAATAGCCGGGTCCCAATAAAATATTATTTGAGGATGCTGAAATTTAAATTTCATATAATCTTCATGTGTCAAAAACATTATTTTTATTTTTAACAACCATTTGAAAATGTAAATATTTTTAGCTCATGAACTGTACAAAATCAGATGGTGGGCTACATTTGGTTCATGGGCCACAATTTACAGACCTCTGTCTAGGAATGAATTATTGATCTCTTTGTGGAGATGGACGCAAATAGGTAATTCCCATATGACTTATAAATGTCTCAATCAGTTAAGACTGTGCGACAAGAATCCAAGAAGGAAGCCATGAATTCTGCACCAGGGTATGAAAGGTACTTCACAAGGGGGTAGATGTTTGATCTAGATTTTGGAGGAGAGTAGGTTTGCCAAGAGAAGCAGCAAGAGGACCTTTCAGATCATCAAGATTTATAGCGGAATAAGGGCACTGATTTTGAGGCATAATGAGTGGTTCAGAATAGCTAAAGCATAGAATATACTGTGATGGGAGGTGGTGAGGTAGGGGAAGGAGTTTGAGTGGGATGAACGATGGGGCTAAAAAGACAAGGAATCAGCTGTTGTGTCAAGCCATTGAGCCTGACTTTATACGCAAGGTGAACCAACAGAAATTTAAGCAGGGAAAGTACATGGTCAATTTTTTTTTAAATAATAAAATTTTTAGTCATAAAAAGGTTAAAGAATTACATAATATACCTAGCAAGCAGCTTCAGAAATAACATTACAAATACTGCTGAAGGCCACTGTTACCTCTCTCTGATCATGTGTGCTAATCCCCTTTTCCAAAGGTAGCTGCTATCCTGAATTTGGAATTTATCATTCTTATCGTATTTTTCTTTTTACTTTTAATGCATATATATGTGCATCCAAAGTTATGTATATGTGTACACACATATATATAAATTATAAATATATGTGTGTACACATATATATGACTATGGATACAGTATTTGTTTTGTTTGTTTTTTTTCAGACAGAGTCTGGCTCTGACACCCAAGCTGGAGTGCTATGATGTGATCTCGGCTCACTGCAACCTCTGCCTCCTAGGTTCAAGCGATTCTCCTGCCTCAGCTTCCTGAGTAGCTGGGATTACAGGTGTGCGCTACCATGCCTGGCTAACTTTTTGTGTTTTTAGTAGAGATGGGGTTTCATCATGTTGGCCAGGCTGGTCTCAAACTCCTACATTATGTTGGTCAGGCTGGTCTCAAACTCCTAACCTCAGGTGATCCACCCACCTCTGCCTCCCAAAGTTCTGGGATTACCGGCATGAGCCCCGACGTCTGGCCTGGGTATGGTATTTGTAATGTATATAAAATGTATGTGCATACACATATATATCATATTTTTGTATGCTCTGCAACTTGCTTTTTTCATTCAATATTATGTTTTTGAGATTGATCTATGTTGATACATGTAATACTAGTTTGTTTATTCATTTCATTGCTGTATAAGATTTTATTTTGTAAACAGACAATAATTTATTTATTCCTGTAGGTGGACATTTAGTCTGTTTGAGTTGTTCACTTTTCACCATGTTCTAGTGTCTTTTGATGCACAGAAATTTTACTTTTAATGTGGTCTTTTTTGTTTGTTTGTTTGAGACAGAATCTCACTCTGTTGCCCAGGCTGGAGTGCGGTGGTGTAATCTTGGCTCACTGCAACCTCCGCCTCCCAGATTCAAGCCATTCTCCTGCCTCAGCCTCCTGAGTAGCTGGGACTACAGGCACCCACCACCATATCCAGCTAATTTTTGTATTTTTAGTAGAGATGGAGTATCACCATATTGGCCAGGCTGTTTTCAAACTCCTGACCTTGTGATCCGCCCACCTTGGCCTCCCAGAGTGCTGAGATTACAGGCGTGAGCCACTGTGCCCAGCCAGTCTTTTCTTTTTAAAGAAATGCTTTCTATCCAAAGGTCATAAAGATTTCCTACCATCTTTTCTTCTAAAAGTTAAAAAATTTGCTTTGTTCTTGCTATTAAGAGGTAGGAATCTGATTATTTGTTATTTTTTCCCTTGCGTGGATAGACAATTATTTCAGAATCATTTAATAAATAGTCCATGTTTCCCCATGTTATGGGCAGAATTATGTCTTCCTAAAATTCATAGGCTGTGACCCTAATCCCCAGTACTTTAGAACGTGACCATGTTTGCAGATAGGGTCTTTAAGGAGGTAATTAAATGAGGTCATATGGATGTAGCCCTAATCCAATAGAACAGGTGTTTTTATAAGAAAAGGAGATGAGGACTCAGATGTGTACACACAGAGAAAAGGCCATGTGAGGACACAGTGAGGGGGGCCATCTGCAAGCCAAAGAGAGAGGCCTTAGGGGGAACCAAACTTACTGACACATTGATTTAGGACTTCGGGCTCTCAAAACTGTGAGAGATACATTTTTGTTGTTTACTCAGTCTGTGGTATTTTGTTTTAGTAGCCGAAGGAGTCTAATACATCCTCTCCATGCCCCCAAACACATACAATTTGCCATGACATCTCTGACATATATTGAGTGTCCACATAAGCATGACGGTGTTTCTATTGTGTTTCATTTTTGGCTATTTCTACATGAGTACCAAAGACATAACTAGTCTTCATGCCTGATATTGCTAATCTTCCAACTTTGTTTTTCTTCACAATTATCTTGGCTATTTTTGTCTCTTTTTTTTCTTCATGTATTTGGAAATCAGGTTGTCAGGTCTCACCAAAAATGTCATAGAGTTTTTATTGAAATGATATGTGTTTAGAAATTAATCTGCAGAATACTGTATTGGCCCACCCATGAACTTGGTACATCTCTTCACTTATTTAGGTTTTCTGTCAAGTAGTTCAATAAAGTTGTATTATTGTTTACTTAAAGATCTCATACACATTTTGTTAGATGTATTTCTTGTTGCCTTATGCTTTTTGTTGTCAGATTTAGTTTTTAAGAAGATAAATTGGGTGAAATAAAGGATGGGAAGAAATTTGGAAGCAGAGTAGTCAGATGGTAATTTCAGTTTAATTAAGTTAAATGAAACTGTAAGAGTTTAAACTCAGACAGTGGTGATAAGTTTAAAAGAAAAGAGTCTTCCTGGAGTGACTGCTGTAATATAGGTTTCATATTGATTGCGTATGAGAGATGGAGTTGTCCAATAGGAAATTGAGAATTTTTTTGATATGGAGTTGAGATAAATATTCTGGTTGGAGATGTGTGTTTGGGAGTCATTAGCATATTCTTTTGATTTATTTTTAGTTTGCATTTGAACTTAAGTGGAGAACTGGGATGCTTATTATTGAATAACCTTAAAGACCCCAACAGTATGGTTTTGCTATGATAAAGTGTAGCTCCAGTATATATGTGTGGGGCCAGGTGTGATGGCTCATGCCTGTAACCTCAGCATGAGATTCAAGACCATAATCTCAGCTGTAATCTTGATATCATGCCTGTTATCTCAGCAAGAGATTCAAGACCACCTCAGCCTGAGAGGTGGGAGGGCACTTGAGTCCAGGAATTCAAGACCAGTCTGGGCAACAAACAGAAACCCTGTCTATATAAAAACTTTGAAATAATTAGCTGGGCATGGTGCCACATGTCTGTGGTTTCAGCTACTAGGGAGGATCACCTCAGGAAACAAAGGGTACAGTGAGCCGTGATTGTGTCACTGCACTCCAGCCTGGGTGACAGAATGAGACCCTATTCCAAAAAAAAGTATGTTATGCATGGAGAAGAGTGTATTCGTTTCCTGCCATAACAACGTACCATAAACTGAGTGGATTAAATAACAGAAATTTGGCTGGGAGCAGTGGCTCACGCCTGTAATCCTAGCACTTTGGGAGACCAAGGTGGGTGGATCGCCTGAGGTCAGGAGTTTGAGAACAGGCTGACCAACATGGTGAAACCCCGCCTCTACTAAAATTAGCTGGGCACGGTGGCGGATGCCTGTAATTCAGCTACTCGGGAGGCTGAGGCAGGAGAATTGCTTGAACCCAGGAGGTGGAGGTTGCAGTGAGCCAAGATCACGCCACTGCACTCCAGCCTGGGGAATAGAATGAGACTCCCTCTCTAAAAAAATAAATAAATAAGGAACAGAAGTGTATTCTCTTATAATTCTGGAGGCCAGAAGTTCAACATCAAGGTGTCAGCAGGACTGTGTTCCTGGACCTGCTCTTGGGGAGGATCCTTCCTTACCCTTTCCAGCTTCAGGTAGCCCCAGGTGGCCGTTTGATTGTGGCAGCATAAATCCAGTCTTTGCATCCATCTTTATGTAGCCCTCTTTTCCCTGTGTGTCTGTGTTTTCACATGACATTGTCCTCTCTGTATCTCTTTCACCTCTTCTTCTAAGGACACTAGTCACATTGGATTAAAGTCTCATTCCACTGCAGTATAACTTCATCTTAACTTAGCTAATTATATCTACAATGACCCTATTTCCAAATCAGATCACATTCTGAGGTACTGAGGGTTAGGACTTCAACATCAGTTGTGGAGGACACAATTTAATGCATAACAAAGAACAACATCTACCTTTCAGAAACATGTTAAATCAATTAGTCATAGAGTTACATATTTAGACATATGAGAGGTAGGAGAATATAGCAAAATTTCTGCTTTTTGGTGCATATGACACAGCCATAAATTTGAAGATTATCATGTTTAAAGTCAATTTTTTGGGGTGAAAATGGTTCTTCCCATGAAAACTGGTGACTTTTATGATGGGGAGTCTGTTCATTGATGGAAGTCTAGGTAAGCAGGGACTCTTTTCACCATGATAAGCTCTGGAAAATACTTCAAATATCTTTGAGTGCTTACTTTATTTAACTCACTAAATCACAGCAGGGGTTGCATTGTAGCAATTAATGGGTGTTAATGAGGGAAGGAAAAATTTGAAGTTTCTTACAATAAAAGGCTACTGCATTGACTTACATAGTCCTCAGCGCCCTCCCTACACTTCTCTGGATGTATGTGGTCAGGTAAAGTTCCTCCGTCATTAGGCTTCAATAGCATTTCTGAAGTTTCTGTGGAAAGTAGACCCAGGCAGGGGGTGTGGCTTAGCAGCATTCATGCGGTCTCTAGGGTGAGAGGCCACCAGCCAAAGGTGAATTTTCCTTCCACCTCCACCATGACCTCTCTCTTCTATGCAGTGGCTGCCACCTACTTTCAGACCGACTTATAGTTCCTGGCTGATAGAATTGGGAAAGGGGGAGCAGGGAAGAGAGGGTGAAAGGATGGCAAGTGAGAAAAGCAGGTGGGCTTTGTGAGGCTTTATGTGCCTCTGCTTGGACCCCAGGCCATTGCATTCACCAAAAAAGCAGCCCATTGTCCTCAGAAATGTGGGAACCCAAGCCTGCAGATGCCTTGGGAGACTCCAGGGATAAAGAGACCTGCAAACTTGGATGATCCTACTCCTTGGATGTGTTTGCCTCAGGTTGTTATTAAGCTTCTTGCTGTCACCAAAGGCGGAAAACAGAAACAAAGCACTAGCATTTTTCTGTATTGGATAATTGTACATATTCTTGGGGCACATAATGATGCTATGATACATATGTAGTGATCAGATCAGGGTAATTAGCATATCCATCATCTCACACATTTATTATTTCTTTGTGATAGGAACATTCAATATCCTTCTAGCTATTTGAAACTATATATTATTGTTAACTATAGTCATCCTATGGTTGTAATGGTCTGTTCTCATGCTGCTAATAAGAACATATCCAAGACTGGGTAATTTATAAAAGGAAAGAGGTTTCATTGACTCACAGTTCAGCATGGCTAGGGAGGCCTCAGGAAACTTACAGTCATGGTGGAAGGGGAAGCAAACATTTCCATCTTCACATGGCAGCAGCAAGAAGAAGTGCTGAGCAGAAGGTGGAAAGCCCTTTATAAAATCATCAGATCTGGTGAGAACTAACTCACTATCATGAGAACAGGATGGGGAAAACCATCCCCATGATTCAATTACCGCCACCTGGTCCCTCTCACGACACACGGGGATTGTGGGAACTACAATTCAAGATAAGACAGGGGTGGGGACACAGCAAAATGATATCAGGTGGTATAGAACACTAGAACTTACTCCTTTTCAAATTTTTTATTTTGTATTTTTATTGAGATAAATTTTTCTTCCTGAATTTTCCTCCCTCATTGCCCTTTTTTTCCTCTGTAGCAATACCACATTGTCTACAGTCTCTTTCATAGGAGAAATTTTTCAATATTTGAAGACATCAGTCATGTGGATTCTTAATATCTCTTCAAATGACATGTTCCCAGCCTCCTTCACTACTTACCAGTACTATTTCCTACCATTTACTGAGCATTCACTATATGCTAGCTAACATGTTAAGCACTGGACAGACATCATCCTGTTTAATCTTAAGAACAACACTGTGAAATAAATATTATTACCTCCGTTTCAGTGATGAGGAAACTGAGCTCCAGAGAATTAAGGAATCTGCTCAAAGACACACTGCAGGCAAATAGCTGAAGTAGGATTTCAACATGTGCTTGTTCATGTGTTTACTGAACAGTCCAAATGTGCTGGAGTGTGAACATAAAACAGCTTTATATTTTTCCGAGTCCTTGTCTTCAGACTGTACTATGCTGACCCTTCCTTTCTGTTGGCAGATGGATTCCCTACAGGACTCAGGAGCAGATCTCGTAATTTCTAGGCAGGTTCCACACCTTGGAGTAGGAATCAGTTAGGGTTGTTCTTGACTGCAACTAACAAACTAACAGTGGCTTAAGCATGGAAGAACTTAATGATCTCATGTGTGACCTGGGTAGGGAAGGGCTCTGGTCTACTCTGCAGCTCTACCAGTCTCTCTCAACTTGGAGTCCAAAGGCATGACCTTCCTTTGGAATAACTTCTCTTTCTCTCACTTCTGGGCTTAGCTCCTTTGCAGTGAAAAATTAGAAAGAATAAATATCTCTTACTCAGTGACCTATGGGTACAGCCTCCTTTTTGCTGGTTGTCTCTGCTTTTCTTGCTTCCATGGATGGCCTTTGAGGTCAGGTGGGTGGCAGCATCCAAATGCTGGCTCTCTTGAGCTACATGCATTTTTTTTGCTTTGTTTTTTACAGCCGGGAATGCTTCTCCATGGAACAATTCTCTGATACTGGCGAGTGGGATCAGCTTGCCCATTTGCACTCTTCCTTGGTGCCTGCCATCACCTGTACGACTAGGCTTTTTGCTGCTTGGGTTCTTTTGCCTGGTGAATTGCAATAAGAAAATGGCTCAAGGCTAACTTTCTTCCAGTGAATCTGTTGGCGTATGAGGCACTCCTGTACTCTTGCTGTACTGTATGATGGAAGGCAGGCTGATCTTCTGTGGTTTCTTGCTCCACTTTACCGTCTTACTCCAGTCATTATTGTAATTCTTTTAATTTAAGGATATTCAATTGGAGCTTTATTTAGAATTCCTAAGAATTCCAAATGGATCAAATCTCAATGAAAGGGAAATTGTTTAATAAAATGTAATTCAATTTTATAGTGAGATACTTTGTGGTCATTAAAAATCATGTTTTTAAGGAATAATTTCATAGGACTATGTTCACAATATAATAGAAAAAATGGTTAGTGGTTTACAGTATAATCCCAGTTTTACTTAATACACATGAACACACACACACATACACACACACACACACAAACACATGCGCTAGTACACCTTAGAAGAAATACAACACAATGTTAATAGAGGTCTTGTCTGGGCAGCAGGATTATAGGTTACTTTAATTTTCTTTGCTATAGTAGGGTTTTTATTTTTGTTTTCCTTCTCCCATTTTCTGCAACCACTATATATTGCATTTTTAAGCAAGGAAAATATTTTAATTCTATCTGAATGTTAAGCAATATTACCATGAGTCTCATGATTTTTTGCCACTTGTAATAAAGGCCATGATCTAAGACTTCATTAGAAATAGTGTGGAAACCATTGTGAAAATGAAAAATGGTGACGATGAGCAAAGAAATGCCTGTCTAAGCATTTCACCAACTGCTAAGGGGATCTGTGGTTAAGATCAGACACTGCTCTATGTTACTTATAATTGTGGTACATAATAATGTTTCAACTAACTACACAGTAAATTGAATATACTTGTCATTCCATAGTGTGGCTCCAGTTATTCTCAGTAAATCCTCTTGCTGTCTTAAAAGGTTTGAGATTGAAAAAGAAATCCTTTCTGCTCTCACTATAGATTCCAATTATTTTTTAATTAACAAGTTCACTCCCTAAGCAGATTGGACCCAAGAATGAGATGCTGCAACGCCCTTTCTTGTAGATACCCACAACCTCAGTGACTGATTCTCTTGTAGAGCCTCTCAGTTTGCTTGAGGGTGGAGAGAAAAACTTCCTTTCCATGAAACTGCACTCTCTACTACTCCAAAAATTCTTTCTCCCTGTTGTCTTGGGAGGGAGGCTGGGTGGTAGCAGGGCCAATTCTTTATTTCTTTGTTCTCTTTTGAGACGGAGTCTCGCTCTGTTGCCCAGGCTGGAGTGCAATGGCCCTATCTTGGCTCACTGCAACCTCCACCTCCTGGGTTCAAGCGATTCTCTTGCCTCAGCCTCCCAAGTAGCTGGGACTACAGGGACGTGCTACTACACCCAGCTAATTTTTGTATTTTTAGTAGAGATGGGGTTTCACTTTGTTGGCCAGGCTGTTCTCAAACTCCTGACCTCAGGTGATCCACCTGCCTCGGCCTACCAAAGTGTCGGGATTACAGGCATGAGCCACTGTGCCCAGCCCTTTATTTCTTAATTGGTCAAAGAGGTATCTCAGTCATTTGGCAGCTCTCTTTAGGAACTGGAGGGCTTAGCACCTCTTTATACTGTCTTTGGGTTTTAACTGTCAATTCAGGGTCTGCAGGAAAAGGCCTAAATATCCTGTTACACTCTTAGTCTTGGTTATTCTCCTCACCTCACATATTTTACTAGAGACCCTATTAAAATATATTGCTTCCCAGAGCAAATTTCCCCATTGCTGAACTTTTATTGCTCTCTGAATTGGAGGTTTCTTAGTGTAGCTGTCAGAGCAACCAAAGAAAATTGTAGACTAGGCTGGGTGTGGTGGCTCATGCCTGTAATCCCAGCACTTTGGGAGGCCAAGGTGGGAGGATTGCTTGAGCCCAGGAATTTAAGATCAGCCTGGAAACATAGTGAGACCTTGTCTCTGCAAACAAAAAAATGAAGAATAAAAAATTAAAATTAGAAAAAGAGAAAATTGTAGGCTAGATACTATGAAATGCCTAGCACAATGCCTAGCTTATTGTTGGCAGGGTAAAAATGGTTAATTATTCCTTTATATTTTTTTCCCCTTTTTTTTTTCCTTTTTGAGACAGTGTCTCACTCTGTTACCCAGGTTGGGGTGCAATGATGCAATGATGAGATCCCAGCTCATTGCAATCTCTGCCTCCCAGGCTCAAGTAATTCTTGTGCATCAGCTTCCTTAGTAGCTGAGACTACAGGTGTGCACCACCATGCCCAGCTAATTTTTATATTTTTAGTAGAGATGGAGTTTTGTCATGTTGGCCAGGCTGGTCTCCTGAATTAAGGTAAACTGCCCAACTCAACCTCCCAAAGTGCTGGGATTATAGGGGTGAGCAACCGTGCCAAACCTCTGTATTTTGGTCAAAAGGATTGAAATACTGTTCCTAACTGTTGACATTTTAAAATCAATTTACAGAAGTTCAGTATTGCTCCTTTTGATAATGACAGCTCACTTTAGGGCACATACTGTTAGGAGTACTTTTGGCTGCAAGTAACATAATACAAGTAAGTAGTAGCTCATGCTACAAAGTATTGAATTCTCTCACTTAACAAGAATTTTGGAGGTGAGCATTTCCAAATCTGATGCAGCAGTGCAAAAGTGTCTTCAAGGACACTTCAAGGACACTTCCTGCCATTATTCTGCTCTGCTGTTCAAAGCATGTTGCTTTTTCCTGCTAAGCTGTGCTGCTACACGGTTGCCAGATAATACAACGGCTCCAGATATTGTGACTACATTGAAGGTAGGAAATAAGTGGAAGGGGTGGCAAAGTCCTTTCTTCTTATCAGAGGTCCTTTTTAAGGAAGATAAAATGTGTTTCCTGTAATCCCTGCTCCCACAAGGAGCAAACCTTTAGCCAGGACTGGGTTATAGAGCTACTCTTGCTGAAAAGTAGGTTGGTTAGGCAAGTTTCTGAGGTTTTTATCCTTTATAATTTGAGGCAGGTAAGGAACAAACAGGCGGAGAATGGTTTTGAACTAGGAAGCCAACAGCATCTGTTACAGTGGGGATGTGGGATGGAGGGAAAAAGAGTAATTTTACCTTTCCACTTTTCTGATGATATGTTTTGATACAATTAAGCAGTTGGAGAAGCAAGAATTTCTTTTAAATTGTGATTTAGGTTTATAATTTTAGGCTGAAATATTTATTTTTATGATATTTTCACCGTACAGCATAAGCAAATCATATACACTTTTCCCTACTATAAAAAACACTGACAACAATGTCTCCTTTGTTTGCTTCCTGGTGTTTCATTATACACATAAAAGTCAACTTCCAGGCAGGGTGCAAATTAGAAAATCTAGCCAGCTCATGTACTTCAGGCCTGACTTCCTTTCCCCTTCTCTTAAGTGCTGTCCAGAGCTAAACAGCTCCTAGAGAGAAGAGGGAATGCTGAGTTCAGGCTTCTTCCAGGAATCATCAAGTACATTTGGAGGTGGCCATACTCATTAGGGCTGATATTTTGGGAGAAGTGTTTTCCTTATCACATGAAGGGATAGGACAGTCAAGTAACATATTTTGAGTGCCAGTCCTGTGGACATATTCCAAGACAGAAGAAAAAAAGATGAAGAAGAAGTAAAGAGGTCTGTTATTCCCTAGTAAAAGCTCACTATCTTGGGATCATATTCATTTCCCAGGAGACATTAGAAATCTGTAGTAGAGGGCAGGTGCAGTGGCTCACATCTGTAATCCCAGCACTTTGGGAGGCTTAGGTGGGAGGATCGCTTGAGCTCAGGAGTTCAAGACCAGACTGGGTAACATGACAAAACGCCATCTCTACAAAAAATACAAAAAATTAGCCAGGTGTGGAGGCACATGCCAGTAGTCCCAGCTACATGGGAGGCTGAGGTGGGAGGATTGATGGAGCTCAGGAGGTTGAGGATGCAGTGAGCCAAGATCATGCCATCCACTCCAGCCTGGGCGACAGAGACCCTATCTCAATAAAAAATAAATAAATAAAATAAAATAAACATAAAAAAGGAAAATCTGCTGTTGAAATGCTCTGTTGGACTGTGGTACCTGACAAGTTGGGGCCTAGGACAGTGTCTGGTTTCCTCCTCCAGCCCCAACCTAACCATGTAGATGGAAGAGATGTAAAAGAACTGCACGAGTCTGAGAAAGTAGAGAGTGCAGACAGCCCTAGGGGACACGAGGATGGGACCTGCTGGGGGAAGAAACGGAAGTGAGGCAGAGGAAGTTTGTGCACATCAGTTTGGGAGAAGTTGACCACAATCTCTTTTTCCCCCTGCTCTATTGCCTTGGGAAACTCACAGGCTGCCATCTCTAGGACGAACAGCAGTGTCTGTTCCGTGCTGCAGACATGGGGTAGAGATTACATCAGGGAGAAAGTGGAGCTGGCTATCAGTCCACTAATGAGCATTCCTTCCTTTCTTGCTCCCCCTCCACACCCTGAGCAGTAGGTGATTACAGTTGGGGAAGTTTATCTTGAGGAGCAATGCCTGGGATGGAGAACAAAAAGCTTATCTGAAGGTCAGGATCGTGCTGAAAAGGGGGCAGTGAACAAGATGTGTGTGTGTGTGTGTGTGTGTGTGTGTGTGTGTATGTGTGTGTGTAGGAGCCAGAGATGAAACTAAGATTATGATTCAGGGGTCCTTCTACTGTGCTAATCTACCCTGTGTTAGCCAGACAGACTCCATTTCGCTGAGAGCCAGATAGACTCCATCTTAACCTCTGCCTCACCCCCCCACCACTCCTCTCTTAAGTGCATACCTGGGTCTTGCTACTGTGCTGGGTCATGCCATACTTAGAACTACAGAAACATAACCTTTGTAAGCATAGCCTGCTTGGCAAGCCCACTTGCCATTGTGAATGCCCCCCATGATTGATTATATGACAAGTATCGAATACCCTCTTGGTAACTGGCAATCATGGGCACCGCTTATGTATACCCTCCTTAAAAAATCAGCAATCATGAGAACCTCCTGCCTCCTAGTTACCAGCCTCCTTATCTAACTTGCTTATTCTGCTTCTGTAAACTCTGCTCCTGCTAGGCTCCCCTCCCTACCTTAAGCAAGATATAAAGAGGAATCCAGCCCCTTCCTCGGGACCGAGAGAATGTTGAGCTTAGCCGTCTCTCTGTTGCTGGCTAATTAATAAAGGACTCGTGATTCAAACTCAGAGCATGGTGCTGTTCTGTCTAACTCGCCTGGGTGCAACACTACCTTGTTCTGGGCCATGTCCTTGCCTTCCTTAATTCTAACAAGAGTGACACATGCTAGGGCCTCCCACAAGATACACATTTCTAGACAAAGTGGGGATGTGGGGAAAGTGAACTGAGGGACATCTGGGGAGAATGGCACAGTGAGAGACAACATGTGAAGCAAGCAGATAATAAGTGCTCACCAAATGCCTTTGTGCTTATCTGCCATGTTCCAGCCTCCCTTGCAGTTGGGTTAGGTCACCTGGCTAGTTCTAGCTAATGGGATGTGTGCAAAAGTGACTTCTCTGTGTTTTATTTTTCTTTTTGCTACTACTTTTTTGACTTGCAGTGAAGAACTTTAAGATGGTGCAGTTGTAATGTGAAGCAGTCTGAGTCACGGTTGCTAGCGAGCAAGGAAAGTGGTATGACTGTGAGTGAGAAATACAAATTTGTTGTGTGAGCCAGTGAAATTTCCAGGACTGCTTGTTACTGCAGTATATCTTCTCCTGTCCTGTTAGGTTACTGTAGGAACCAGAAATAGTCACATACATCAAGAATTTAAGGTAAGCACAAAAAGAACTTCAAAGAAGTGAGTGGATATTTGTGGTGAAGCAGAGATAAGAAGTTATAAAGGACCACATGCTGGAGATACTGATTATATTAAAAGTAATGGTTAAAATCAACCTGAGAGATGGAATACATAGTGGAAAGTGTATACAGTAATTGAATAATTGATTAATGAATTGCAATATCAGATCAAGAAATACCCCCAGAAGATAACATACAGTGTGGATAGAAAATGAGGGGGAAAAATTAAAACAAAACAAAAGAGGGGCAATACAGGTGATTGATGATCATGAACTATGAACTGGCTACAAGGACCTTTACAAAAGATGGGAAAAAGAGAAAGTAAAGTAAATACAGAACTGACCTCATGAGATCTGTGTTCTGGCCCTGACTCTGATGCTAACTTGCTGTGTATCTTGGGAAAATCATTCAGCCCTTTGAAGCTTCATGTCCTTAACCTACAAACTCTGAAGAGTAAGAGTGGATTGGCGGAAAGAGTTAGATAGCCTGGGACCGAATCTTTTTTTTTTTTTTGAGGCAGGGTCTCACTGTTGCCCACGCTGGAGTACAGTGGCATGATCATGGCTTGTGGCCTACCAGTCTCAACCTCCTCGGGCTCAGGTGATCCTCCTACCTCAGCCTCCCAGGTAGCTGGAACTATAGATGTGTGCCACCTTGCTCAATTAATTTTTTGTATTTTTGTTTTCTGTAGGGATGAGGTCTTAAACTCCTTGGCTTAAGCAATCTATCTGCCTCAGCCTCCCAAAGTGATGCCAGGTATGAGCCACCTCTTCTGGCCCTGAGAATAAATCTTAACTTTATCAATATCTTGGTCTACTTCTGACTCTCTTAGAATATTAATTTCTTTATATGTCAACTAAAGGTAATATACCTATCTAGTATGTTCTGGCACACAGCAGATACCTCATTATACTTCCCATTTCCTTCATTTTAGGAAAATTCTAAGACTAAAATTAAGATTCTTGTTCAACACAGTACTCTCACAGGTGAAGACACTGAAAAATAGGGAAATTAAATAACTGGCAGAAAGAACACTCACCAAGGAGGTGTCTGCCTTGTGACTGGCATTCAATTTTCTTGATGTGGAAATTGTTGATCTTCCCAATGATCACTTCTTGCTCTCATGTGAAGCTAAGCTTAGTTATAACAAGAATCCATCTTCCTTTGTGGAAATCTTATTTTTCATAAATTATTCATTCTCTCATTCAGCCTAATGAAATAGTTGAATTTCACAGAAACCGAGTGAGAGGTGAGTGGTTGCTACAGAGCAGCAGAAAAGCTGGTGTCAGTGGGTTAGAACATGCTTTTCCTCAACATGAAGGCAAGGGTCCAGTGAAAGAAAAAACGTGAATACATTTATATGTCTGGCCAGTGACAAAAAAATGTTGCTCCCTTTAATATCTCATCAACATCAATAATTGCATTCTTTTCTGTTGCGAATATAGTAAGTGGTTAATTTGAAAATATAAAAATGTGTAAGGAAGAAACATAACCAAGAGCGACACTATTTAAACCATATTACTCAGCGCTGGTAAATTTCTTTCTATTTTCTTTTCCATTGATATATTTACCAAGCATATTTGAATATATAATTTTATATTTTGCCATTTATCCTTAACATTATAACAAAGACATTATATGTTAGTTCAGTCTTTTTTACCATTGAGATATTTACTAAGTATATTTAAATATTTAATTTTATATTTTGCCATTTATCCTTAACATTATAACATAGGCATTTCATGTTATTTCATAGTTACAATATTAACACGATATTAAATGGCTGTATAATATTTTATTGAGAATGGCAGTTTAACTCTTCTATTAATCATTTGATTTGCTTCCAACTTTTTGCATTATATCAGTAATGTAACAAATATCTTTATGAGTAAAATGTTTTTGTATTAAAGTTTACTGGGCTAAAGAATATAAACATTTGTAATGCTTATGACACACAGTACTTCTCCAAAAAGATCATATTCAGTTTATATATAAAGTGTCATTTTAAACTTTCAGTTTAATTATTAATTCTAATTTTAAATTTCTTATACTTATTTATATTTAAAATGAAATAAAACAAGCATTTCTTAAATTACAGATCATTGTCAATGTTTTACATGGTGAAGAGATGTATAAAGTTTAAAGTGGGGCTGGGTGTGGTGGCTCACGCCTGTAATTCCAGCACTTTGGGAGGCTGAGGCAGGCGGATCCTCCTGAGGTCAGGAGTTTGAGACCAGCCTGACCAACATGACGAAACCCTATCTCTACTGAAATACAAAAATTAGCTGGGCGTGGTGGTAGGTGTGGTGGTGGGTGCCTGTAATCTCAGCTACTCAGGGGGCTGAGGCAGGAGAATCACTTGAGGCGGAGGTTGCTGAGAACGCACCACTGTACTCCAGGCTGGGTGACAGAGTGAGACTCTGTCTCAAAATAATAATAATAATAATAAAAATAAAGTGAAATTGTCCCATAATGTTACTTCCCAATGTAATTACAGCTTATGGTTTATTGTATATTCTTCCAGAATTTTGGATATGCATATACTGACATTTATTACAGTCATTCTCTGTATTAAAACATGCATGGCGTTTTGCATCCTGGTTTTTTTTTCCATTTATTGTGATATCTTTGACATCTTGTCACATTGGCATATGTAGATTTACCTCATTCTTTTTAATAGCTGTATGGTATGAACATAACACAATTTTTTTTATCTCATCTTCTTTGATGGACACTTGGGCTCACTCCAAGTTTTTTCCTGTTACAAACAATACCGCAATGAGAGTTCTTCTATATATGGTTTAATGAGCATTTACTGTTGTGAAAATGTGACTTTGGAAATAATTGTTGGCAAGATGATTCTCTCTCAGTGTGCTTGAAACATACAATATTTAAACATCATTTAAAATTTAAAATTTGAATTGAGTCATTTTCATTAAAACCAGGTTAAAATCACAATGATCTTTTCCTCTTATACAGGAATGAATCCTCTTGCTCCAGATGGGACATAAAGCTCCTTAAATTGAAATTCATTGCACGGGGGCTCTGATGGCCCTTAACAGATGGAAGAACAATCTCATTTGGGTGGTTATGTAATTCAGTGATTATCATGGAACCCTTAAGATACCATTAGACAGAAGGTGGACAGAGTTAGGCTCTGCAGCAAAGGCAGGTGCCATGGCTATAGATTCACTAAACTTGTTTCTTTGCATTAATTTGCTAGCATCAGTAAGACCAGAATCAAGATCTAAGCAATATAACAGGATCTGGTCTAATGACCGACTTTGGAATCTCAGAAATCAAACACTGGGATGGCAACTGGACTTCAAATGGTTTCTGGTTAAACAACCCTGAGAGGGTCATTTCGTCTCTCTGAAATCCTCATTTTTACAAGTATGCCAGACAATGCTTCTAGTAGGAGGAAATGATATTAATATTCATTCAATAGATATTAGTTGAGCATTATGTGGCAATAACTTTTTTAGGTGCCAGAAATACAACTGTCAATAAAATAGATGATAATCTATTTTTATTTTTCTCAAAGATGACATTGTTACCTGCCTTAGCTGAAAGTAATCAACTGATCTACTTGGATTTAGCCAACTAAGGTTAGCCTTTATGTATTGCATTTTCTTGCTAATGCAGGCCTGTACCAAGGCAGACTATTAGCCAAGTCAAAAGACCCTGTTTGAGCTTATCTATTCAACAAAGTACTATTTCTCCTGCCTTATATTATGGCTAAATTTAGAACTCAACATTTCAACACATGCTGAAACCAACCTCCTTCCTTCCTTTCCTTTCCTTTCTTCCTTCCTTCCTTCCTTCCTTCCTTCCTTCCTCTCTCCTTCCCACTTTCCCTCCCTCCCTCCCTGCCTCTTGCAACAATACCCAGAACAAGTATCTAGAACAGCAACTGCTACATAGTAGGTACAAAATAAATTTGATTGACTAGATTTCTACAAATATTTATTGTCTAAATTTCATGCAATAGGATGGCCGTGGGGTATACAAAGATAAATAAAATATAATTTCTACTTTCTAGGATCTCATACCTAGTTAAGAGATAGTTATATCAACCAGAAATATGCTGAATGCTTTAAGAATTATGTGCATAGGGTATCTACCTCTATCTCTCCAAATTAAGTTGCATTTTCTCTTTTCATTGTTCTATTCAACCTACTCTAGACTTTTAAATTTATCTAAAATTGGCAGAACAGATAAAGCAAACAACTGTGTGTGTGTGTGTGTGTGTGTGTGTGTGTGTGTGTGTGTGTGTGTTGGTGAATCAGAGATTACATTTTGTATCCCTTTCAAGAGAGGGTTTTTAGGTAGCATTGGTAAATGTTTTGTACTTGTTTGCAAAGCTGGTATAAATATTTCAGAACACAATTTAGATTTTCTTATTTCAGCCCATTTTCCTGTCTCTGTAAGCAGAAGTTTCTAGCTGTGGAGAGAAAGTACTATTTAAAATAATTGTGAAGATCCTAATTCTCTGGCAGCTGTGACAAATGGACCTTTTCTGCTCTATTAGGTTTTGATGAGCTTATTTTTAGTTAAAACAATAACTTTTGTTATTAAAAAATCTCTTAATTTGATCTCTATTTTTCAAAATTTGCCACAGTTAAGTAATCCATTTATTTTTCAAACCAATAGCATAATCTGAATCACAGTTCTCAGTCAGATTTGATATTTATAGTAGGGTTTCTAGATACCTTAACCCATCCTTCTTATATTTCTGCAAATTAGGAAAAACTGTGAATAAACAGCAAGCTACTTTCTGTAGAATGATATTTAAATGTAATGCAGGAATGGATGTGTGAAATTTAAATTTCCCCCTAGGTCACTTTTAATATTCTACCCATAGGTGGCAGCAAGTGACCAGGCAGCTAAACCACCGGGCCTTCTAGCCTGTCTCTATCAGGTGGACCCTGTTGTAAAGAGAAAGCCATGGGTGAGAACAGATCCTATCTCCGGAGAATGTTTCATTCAGTCATCTTGATGGCTCCTCACTTCAGATGTGGAGAACTTTGTTGTGTTGGATTCTTCCTCTGAGGCTTAGGAGAAGTGCCCTCGTAGAGAGGGCATGAGGCTTAGGGCTTCTCTGGACTGCCCAGTGCCTTTTGGCTTGGCTCCTTTATCTCTGAGCATTATGGAGTGGAAGTTCCCCTGAAAATTCAGTCTTGTCTACATGGTCCCTAGGAGTCTGGAGTTCCTCACTCTTAATTTTCAACCTCTCAGCATTCTTGGGCAGCTCATATCTTGAGTCCTGCTGTGCACCACTGGCCCCATGAGGTTGGAGAGTCAACCTGCTGGTGACTTGAAGCGGGATAACCTAAGGTAGGCATGACCTGGTTGATAGGTATACATACATTTATTTTGTGCTTATTAATTCTTTAGCACTGTGCCAAATACTTTATATATAGATATTATGAATCTCTCTTGGCCAATGAGGAAATAAAAGTAAATTAATTTGTTCAAAGTAAAAAACCCAGTGTAAACTGCTGTAGCTACTTTAAGGAGGCTTCTTCTTAGAATGTGGTAAGATTTGGCTCACATTCTCAAACAGCATGTACAGATGACTACCATGTGCATAGTGAGTGATACACATGTTCCATAACCTTGAAGACTTTACAGTCAGAGGTTCTACACATAGGAAAAAGATAGAAAGCAGCAGCAGAATTTAAGAAAAATCAAATTATGGTCATTGGAACTTTTGGAAGACACTAGAATAAAAGGGATGTCTTAGAGTTTTCAGGCTTTCAAAGAAATGAAAGAAGCCTGAGTAGAAATGTAAGCTAAACAGGGGCCTGATTGAATTCAAGATGGACTATCCTACTATTCCAGTACCCTTGAGTGCTGTAGCATCAAGAACTTGGCTAATCATTATCCTCAACAAACTAACACAGGAACAGAAAACCAAACACCACATGTTCTCACTCATAAGTGGGAGCTGGACAATGAGAACACACAGGCACAGAGAGGGGAACAACACACACTGGGTCCTGTGTGGTAGGGGGTGGGGAGAGGGAGAGCATCAGAAAAAATAGTGAATGCATGCTGGGCTTAATACTTAGGTGATGGGTTGATAGGTGCAGCAAACCACTATGGCATACATTTACCTATGTAGCAAACCTGAACATCCTGCACATGTAAAATACAATAAAATAAAAAGAAGTTGGCTAATAGCCTCACATTGTAAGGGCCAAGATGTAGTGAACTGGATCCTCAAACTCTCATGAAAACCTAGGATCTGGATCTTCTTGGGTGTCTCTGGCTGTATAAGGTCTCCTGAAACATCAGCAATAGAGAGTTTATAAGAATCCAAAGCTGGCTGGGTGCGGTGGCTCATGCCTGTAATCCAAGCATTTTGGGAGGCCGACGTGGGCGGATCACAAGGTCTGGAGTCCAAGACCAGCCTGGCTAACATGGTGAAACCCTGTCTCTATTAAAAATACAAAAATTAGCCGAGTGTGGTGGCAGGCGCCTGTAGTTTCAGCTACTTGGGAGACTGAGGCGGAAGAATCGCTTGAACCTGGGAGGCGGAGGATGCTGTGAGCCGATATTAGGCCACTGCACTCACTCCATCCAGCCTTAGAAACACAGCGAGACTCCGTCTAAAAAAAAAAAAAGAATCCAAAACTTACAAATGGTCCATAAGTACATGCAAAAATGCTCAACATCATTAGTCACTAGGGAAATGCAAATCAAAACAAAAAATGAGATACTACTTCACACCAATTAAGATAGCTAGAATCAAAAAGTCAGAAAACAAATGTTGGTAAGGATATAGAAAACAAACCCTCATACACTGCTGGTGAGAATGAAAAATAATGCAGCTGGCTTGGAAAACAATCTAGTAGCTCCTCAAATGATTTAATATAGAATTACCTATGAAATTCTACTTCTAGGTTTATACCCAAAGAAAATGAAAAAGTATGTCCACACGAAAATGTGTACATGAGTATTCATAGTAGCATTACTCATAATAGCTAAAATGTGGGAACAACCCAAATGTCCGTCAACTGATGAATTATATTCATACAATGTAATGAATGAAGTACCGATTCACACTATAACATGTATGAACCTTAAAAACATGATATTGAGTGAAAGAAGCCAGCCACAAGAGACCACATATTGTATTATTCCATTTATATGAAATCTCCGGTAGGCAAATCTATAGACATGGAAAGTAGATTAGCGCTTGGTTGCCTAGGGCTGGGGGCAAAGTGTAGGAGGATCAAAAGGTGATAGCTAAAGGGTATGGGGTATTTTTTTGAGGTGACAAAAAAAGTTCTGAAATTGATTGTGCTGATGGTTGCCCAACTCTGTTAATATACTGAAAACCATTGAGTTATACACTTAAAATGGGTGAATCGTATGGCAGGTGAATTGTATCTCAATAAAGCTGTTTTTTAAAAAAGAACCCAGAATCAGCTGCAGCTACTTATCTAGAACTTATTTGGCAGGTGCTTTTCTAAGAACTTTGCGTATGTTAATTCTTTAAATCTTCAATACAATCTCACCAGGTAGGTAATTTAATCTTGCCCATTTTATAGGTGGAAAAACCAAGACACAGGGGTATGAAGAGTCTTGCCCAAGGTGACTTAGTTTATAAGAAAGGCTGCATTAGAATCTCGTGTGTAAAACTGGAACAGCTTGAAATTCTGCTGTTAATCATAGGCCATACTGCTTTTGGAGAAGAGATCTGTGTGTGCGATCACCCAGATAAACCCCTTTCATTTTAAATATCGAAAAACAAGGCATGCCTAGGGTGGAGCTGCCATAGAGCCAAGGCTGCTGCTCCTGGTTTGAGACTTGGTGGTATCATGTAAGCTAGGTACCAAAGGGTTAGCCAGGACAAACTCAGAGTCATCCACTTACACAGGGGACCGTTTTTTCTTATAATTTATTATTATTTTTGAATCTGGGAGATGAGTCAGGTCAAAATGCGTAGATGGTGGTGGTGAGGCTGTTAAAAAGAAGAAAATGAGGGTGCAGGCAATAAAATTGGTTGGGGATTTGGGAGTTTATAGAAGTGAAGTGAAATAATACGCAAGTATGTCTATGAAATATCACCTGTTTCATTTTTCGTTATGTATTATCAGAAGATTTCAAGGGAACTAAATTTGCAGAAAGCTCTTCCTTAAAGTCAAAATTGTTCTTTTTTCTGTGAGAAACTATTAGGTGTTCTACATTCCTATTCTGTGTCACTGTTGTGTCTAAGGAGGAAGTGAGTGGATCCCAGGCTACAAAGAAAGATAGATGGGAAGCAGAAACAAACCTTGGCATCCTATTAAGTGACTTAAAGTTACAGGGTATCAAAGAAAGCCTGAATTAGCATATGATCACATTCTCTACTATTGTTTCTCATTGTAGTTATTTTTTCTTTCTTTTTTTTTTTTTTGTGAGACAGAGTCTTGCTCTGTTGCCCAGGCTGGAGTGCAGTGGCACGACCTTGGCTCACTGCAGCCTCCACCTCCCAGGTTCAAGCAATTCTCCTGCCTCAGCCTCCCGAGTGGCTGGGATTACAGGCACCCGCCACCATGTCCGGCTAATTTTGTATTTTCAGTAGAGACGAGGTTTTGCTGTGTTGGCCAGGCTGGTCTCGAACTTGTGACCTTAGGTGATCTGCCCACCTCCACCTCCCAAAGTTCTGGGATTATAGGCATGAGCCACCACGCCCGACCAGTAGTTGTCCTTCTTGCATTATTATCTCTCCTAAATAGGCTTTCCACAACAGTCCTCTGCCAGCTTTTGTGCTCCTCCTGTCTCTTTACAGTATTGGCAGTGAGTGTGCCCCACGGTCCTCTGAGTATTCTTTGAGGCTCAGCTATCTTTCTGTTCCCTGGCATTTCAGTCATCCTTCTTGAATTGCTCAATTGCGCTGTTCATTCCCACTGCAGTCTCTTAAATGGCTGAAAATGGAGCACAGCTTCAAAGAGCACTCCGATATTTGTAGTCTTACAAGTGATTTCTAACCTTGAAGGTTTCCCATGGAGGAATTTATATATCTGTGGGCAATGTTAGATTACAACATGTTCAAAAAGAATATTGCAGTGAACGTGTGAACGCCAAGACATGGGGGAGGAGCAAATCCATGCAAAAGTAAATAAAATAAATTTGAGGTGAGAAAGAACAACAATAAAAACGAATGACACAAGGAGGCATACTGTGAAGCAGTGATAAGAGATAAATGACAGCTGTAGTCAGGCTAGCAGGAAGTGATAAAGGTTGGGTGACACAGTTTGAATGAATGAAAGCTGGTGATGATGGACAAATTGAGAGGAATTTTCTCACAAGTCAGGACAAGACTCCAGGTCAAATAATTATATGTAAGCCCCTATTTAATTTAGCAAGCAACGTGAAAACAATGAATAGTGACAGCCTTTCAGCTTAATTCAGGTGAATGTAAGATAAGTGTTTTTGATAACTGTGTATAAAAATATCCAGGACAATAAAGCTACAGCTTAAATCAATTGGACAACCTTGGTCTTTTAGATTTAGCCTTTCATCATGATCCCTTTTGATGATGATGATGACGATAACAATAGTAGGTTATTATTGTAATATGACTGGGTTTGGATTCATTTATATAGGAAGTTCTTCATTCCATCCTAAAGGTGCTCATTTACTGCTTATAAGAAACTTCTTGGCATTGAACTAGATGGAGAGCAGTAGGAAGCATTTGGCAGGTGTCTGCTCAACAATTTCCCCTTTTTCATACTCTTAAGGAGTCCATTTTTTTTTTTAACCTGCAGTGTGTCCAGCCCCAGGGAATGATGTGATTGGCTCATACCAATCATAGTTTCAGAAATTCCCTTTGACTATGATTGGCTCAGGGATGAGCATGTGACCACATTCAGTCTGTTGAGACTTCAGCCACTGAGGGTTTCTGGGAAAAATGTTGCTCCCTGATTAAAGGGAGAAGCATGATGAGAAATGCATTTTATCACCTTCCATTTCCCCTTGTTTGGATGTATTTGTGTGAAGACATGAAGTTCGCAGCCATGCCAGCCATTTTGTGCTTGTAAGGAAGGCCCCTGCCAACCAACTGGGAAAACAGAGCAGAGATCACAGGGGCCCAGCATTTGCTGACACCATGAACTGCTGGAATTGCCTACCTCTGGATGTCTTGTTTTGTGAAATAAACACCTATCATTAGGACTGCTTTTATTCAGTTATTTTCCTCCTCATAGTTAAAAGTATCCTACCTGACAGGAGAACTTTAATAATTTAACATTTGCTGCCACAAGTGTGAAAACAACCAGTGCATCCATCTGAGGTGTATGCAGTGAGTTTGTCCCCATGTCCCCCGAGGTGAGCTGGCTTTCTGTTCCCCAGCATTTCCATCATGTTAGTCATCTGATTTTGTGCATATGCATTACAGTTTTACAAATAAAGTCCCTGAAGAGAAAAACAAAACCAAATTAAAAGTTTGCTTAAGCAATTTGATCCTGTAAAATCCTTTTGGAGTAAAAGCTGATGAAACAAATGTGTCTCCAGAACTAGGGTGTTCAGGGCTGTTAAACAGGGCGAAAGTCCAAGAAAGGAGAAAGACCTTCCCACAAAAGCAGCACACATGAGTTAATTAGGGACTGGGGAAAGGAAGCTGAGACTGCAATTCCAAAGCTGTGCTTTTGTGCCAATAAGAGTGCCTTCGGAGCAATGAGGCAAGTTAATTTCCAGGCCACATTTTACAAACTGGCACCTCTTCAGTTTGCCTTAACCCCAAAACAAACAAAACCCCAAACAACCAACTACCACCTCCCACACAAAACAGAAAGACAAACAAACCTTTGATGTGCAGTTTCACTTGTCAGCTAAACATAATGCCACAACAGTGACCCTGATGGAAGTTACACCTGGGGTGGGAATTCTATGTGAAACAAAAATCCTTCACTAATTAATTCAACAAACTAACTGCTGAGGGAGGGCAGGACACCACACTAGGGGCTACATGGGATTCAAAGATAAGGCACCAAACTTTTGTTCTTGACATATGCAAATGCCACTCCAACACAAAATGTAAGGCTATAAGCGCTACCAGAGAGATACAAAGTTATATGCTATAGGAGATGATAGATGAGAGAGATTCCATCCCACCCAAAGAATGAGAGATTGTTGCCTGGCAGTGTGGGCATTTGAAGTGGGTGTTGAAGGGTGGGCAGTATTTGAACCCGGGAGAGTGGGAGAAAAAGGGCACTCCAAAGCTGAATGAACACGTTGTTACAGAATACTGTATTTTAGTTTAGCCAGGGAATGAAGACAATGTATTGGGTGTTACAACGGAAAAAAAAAAAAACAGAGCAAAAGAGTTGGGTAAGATTGTCATTCTATAGGCAATGGGGAATCATGGAGTATATAGAGCAGGGCGTGACATGTTCAAAGCTATGTGAAGGTCAAGCCAGCAGCAAGGAGTGAGATGACCAAAGGTGGGAGAGACGGAAGACCACATGACCAGTTGAGAAGCTATTATGATATTTCAGATAAAATATAAAAATCTTTACTAGGGTAGTGGAAATGAAAGGGAGTAGGAAGGTTGATTTGAAACCTGAATATGGAGTTGATAGAATGCGGCAAATGACTAGAGCCAGGAGAGACGTTTCACATGCAGGCTTGCATCTGTAGTGTGAGTTTCTGAAAGAACAGAGTACCCTTCCAGACTAAAGATTTGTTTTCATTAAAATCAAACGGTTCTAGTGAATGTCTTTTCTGTTAAATAAGTTAACTGAAGCCCCTTGTGAGTCTAAGGTCTCCATCAGCCAAATCAACAGGCAGCTTTGGGGGATTCCTGGCCCCCTGCCTGTCTCTGGCAAGCTGTCATTGATGAGGCTAACAATAGTACTGGTCTTGGCAACACTGGATATCTGTCCATGGAAACCAGGACGGAAACCAATAGGCCTGTTAATTTCCAATATACTTCATTAGTAATCACGTTGGTCTTTAATATTTGCTAAACTCCTTTGAATGCAGTTTCATAAAGAAGGTCAAAGAGCCTGCAAGAAAGGGTGTGTGCATGTGTGGTCACTAGGGGATGAAGTCCCAGCTCCTCAGTGCAGAGGACCAGGGTCCCCTCAGGCCAGCACAGGAGTGACAGTGTAAGCACTGAGAGTTCCAAGGGGAGGTGAAATCCAGGAGGAAGTGATGCTATATTCTGGTCACCAGTGAGGTCTTGATTTTACTATTTTTTTTTTTTTTTTTTAGACAGTCTCACTCTGTCACCCAGGCTGGAGTGCAGTGGCG
>CAUYLG010061587.1:0-27797 GCA_963573385.1 Cacajao melanocephalus | reverse complement strand
CTGGGCCCGGACTTGGCGAGCTGCCATTGGTTAGGCTCTCAACGGGATTTTTGAATTTTGGGCTGACAGTATGATTTAGTGCTGAGTGTGGGGCTAGGGGTGGAATGCAGGAGTGGGTGTGGGGAGCCTGCATGGAGAAGGCAGGCGCCAGTAGGACGTCTGGCTTCCTGATAAGCGTTATCAGGTGCGGAGGGGTGAGTATTGTCCATCCGGCTCCTGGCGAGTCTATCGGCCTTACATCATTATTTTTGCTTTTGTATATATCTAAAATTATGTATAGTATTTTTTAAACAAAATTAAGGAAGATCTTGGTTGATTAGGTAGGATAGACCTTCCAAGCACTATTCTAGGTGCTTTATTGTTATCTCATTTTAATCTCATGGATACCAAATGAAGTAGATATTACACCATTACTCCTATTTCACAAATGAAGACCTGAGTCACAGACAAATCAAGTAACTTGCCCAAGGTCACCTAGGAGTAAATGGTGAAGCTGGAGTTTGAACCCAGGAAGTCTAACTCCAGACAGTCTAAGCCCATGATCTCAACCACAACAATCATCCCCTGAACTGGCAAAGTTGGTTTATCTGCTTTGATATTTGTGGCTGCTACTTGGGGTCATCTGGCCCTGAGCAGTCCCGTATCTCAAGTGGTGCTCTTGGTAGCGATGTTCTTGTCATCTGGTGGTGTGCTTTGTGGTGTAGGCATTCTAGTGTGAGATGGGTGATCTGACTAAATGGGCTTTGAGGTCATGTCTAATGATTCTGAGTAGGTCTTCTCCCCGACCAAAGTGAGTGTCCCGAGAATGTGGTGCAGCAGTACTTAACCTCAAGGAGCTATAAAGGCAACTGGGAGAGAAATCAGTAACCCAGCATGAGGCAGTACAGGGAGCCTTGAGCTCTGTAGATTGGCAGACAAGTTACAGGGCCTGCCATTCCTCAAGCAAGGCTTTCTTCTTCCTTACCAAGCCCCTGCCCAGCAAAAGGCTGCATGTAGAGTGTATAACTCCATTTTCCAGGTCACATACTTGGTTTAGATATTTGCAAAATGTTTTCATCAGCTTCTGGATATAAACATGATTATCTTTACAAAGACCTTCTCCACTCCCTTAGGAGGTAGACAATGCCTAGAAATGCCTTGTTTTCTAACACTACAGCTCCTCCAAACTAAACCAAACCTTCCCCAAACTGCAATCTTGCCAAGAGCTGAAACGCGAATGCCTCTCCTTGAAAAATGCAACTAAAGTTCTCTACACGATAGCTCTTCCCTTTCATTCTAACATCTCTTGTTCTTTTGCTACATACGTCTCTTTGAGTAGAAGCAGCTTGGGATCACTTTAAAGCAGGTGGCTTTAAAGGCCAACATAGCAGGCTCTGAAGTTGTAACAGGTGCATCGGTTTTTATCAGTTTATTGGAAGGAAAGATGGGTTCATGTGCAAAGCTACTTTTTTCAGATTGAGGACAATCTCATAGGTTGGCTGATATATATGTATTATTTTTCATAACTCAAAACTATCTATGGAGCTGCCAAGAATCAATTCCAACCCTCTGTTTGGATAAGATAGAGGTTTCAAAGGAGAGTTTTCCTTGGCAAAATGTATGTCTTGCCGCTAACAGTCCTACGATGAAAATACCCAAGACCACAGGCGATACGGGGCTGCTTCCAATTACTGGGGTTGAGCTCATTGGGAATAGGTCTCTTTGGATTAGGAGCAGACACTGTTTCAATTGGCAAGCCAAGGGAAAAAGAAAGAGATCATTTCTCTGCTATTTGGTGGACTTTTCCAATTATGGAAAGGTAATTCAAATCTTTGGTGACTTTGGAAATCTTCCCACTGGAAAATTCCTATTGATTCTTGGTGTTTGCCTTATTCTGAAGCACTAAGAATATTTTGGAGTGAGCAGAGTCTAAGTTGTCCAGGGGCTTGATAAGAATTCTCAGGCAGTGGCACTGGCAAAAGGGCAGCTTGGGACTTACCCAAATGCCTCAGAAACAGGCTCTGGCTTTTCATGTGAACTGAACTCATTACTAACAAAAGAAGAGCAGCCCAGGATGCTGGCAGAGAGCAAGTCAGAAACATCCTCAAGGACGAGAACCTGGAGAAGCTTAAGTAAAGTCAACAGAAAATGAACTCAGTAGGAGGGGGTGGGGAAGAACGATGTTTCTCTCCTTTTGAATTGCAAACCAATAACTTTTTTTTTTTTTTTTTTTTACACTTTGCTGATGATCCTCAGTCACTAATAAGGAAGCTGATGCACTCTGTCTAGACAACTCATTTCATGAAGGTCAAAGAGGGTAGGCGTTGCCCTTTGATCCTTGACACTACTCTGCATTCTCTTTTGAACTTCACACTTGTTGAGAAATTTGGGTGGAGACGAAATGAGAAACCTTTGACTAAAATAAGCAGGGCCCATTTTTAAAAGTTATAATTTTTTGTCTTAATTTTCAAACAGCTGCATTTAGCTCAGCAGCTGCATGTAGCCCTCCACCCACCCAGGTCCCCATCTCCTTCAAAAAGCCATGAACCTTCCATGCTGGTCTAGACCCACAGCTCTCCTAATTAATACCTGTCTGATCCTGGGAAGCCTCAGTCATCTCAGCTGCAGAGAAGGCATGAAATACTTCAGTGCTTTGGAATTCCTTTTCCCATTGACTGAAAATATACTGACCGAATGAATGGCAGTTTTGAATACAATCTAAGATACACCTTTGGTAAACCCAGTGGATACTAAAAACATGATTTCTTTTCTTTTTCTTTTTTTTTAAGAGAGTCTTGCTCTGTTATCCAGGCTGGGATGTGGTGGCCAGATTTTGGATCACTACAACCTCCACCTCACAGGTTCAGTGATTCTCCTGCCTCAGCCACCTAAGTAGCTGGGATTATAGGCATGCACCATGATGCCTGGCTAATTTTTGTAGAGACAGGATTTCACCGTGCTGACCAGGCAGGTCTTGAACTCCTGACCATAAGTGATCCACCCACCTCAGCCTCCCAAAGTGCTAGGATTACAGGTGGGAGCCACAGTGCCCAGCCAGAACATAATTTCCTTGTTCCCTTTGAAAACTGGAAATGCCTAGGTGAGCTGTCCTCCTGCCCACTTCCACCTGAGCCATGAATGTCTTGGCTCTCAGTTGAGTCAGGGTTCCCAGCCCTGCCCTTGGAGCAGTGGCCATATAATTAATATTCCCAATGACAATCTCATCATAGCCTCTGCCATCTCGATGAGAAAATAGAAGGTGCCTTCTATCTGCCTTTCTCCACAGACTGGAGGTCCACATGCCAGGCTTCCATGCAGAGAATCACCAGTGCAGAGTTGCTGGGATCCATCTCACCATGACAGTCCCACCGACAACATTCCTTCCTCTCCCACCTTTCCCAGCCATCCTCAAGCTTTCTGCAGTGAGAGCAGAAAGTGTCTGGGAGAGATCAAGCATTGGCAGAGCTGAGCAACTTCAAATTTAATTTCCTGAAAGGACACAAGCAATGGCAGTGTGCAGTGACAGAGTACCCCCCACCACCCCCACCACTGAGAAGGGGCCCCAAAAGCTACGGTCTGCTTGATGCAGATGGGAGGATGTGGGGGCAGCAGTCAGGCTCCTCTGAATGCGGTATGAAGAGCCCACCCAGCCTGATGACAATCTCCACTCCTTCTTCCCCATCTTCCCTCATCCTGGACAAGGGCTCTGAGCCGAAGGAACCTTCCTGCCTCCTCACCTTCCTCCTTACTATGTTTCTCTGTGTTCCTCTTTGAACATGCTTGACTGGGACTTGCTGAATCCTATACTGGGGACTTAGCAAGATTGATTTTTACATTTGGAATGTCCTGCCGTTCCTTTTCGTCACAATATTTCCTTTCCCTCTTCTAAAATCTTGCTCTATTTCATCTCTTTCTGGAGCTCAGCTCACTCGTTAACATCTGCATTCATATTAGGGCTCAATTTATCATAGGATCACAAAAAGCCAGAGCCAGGGGTGGCCTTAAGAGATTACCCGACTGCCTCATGTTCCTTTGGGGAAACTGAGACCCAGAGTAGGGAAGGAACTTGTACAATTCATGAATTGAGGGAGTGGTAGATCCCTGGTTACAACTCAGGGCTGGCATCTCCGAGTCCAGGATCCTTTCCTCTGTATGGATTTGTCTTGCTTCTCCTTTTCAAGCATCTGACTCATGTTTTCTATTAATTACTAAACTGTCTAAGGGCAGTGACCTCTTCTTCTTCTTTCAGAGCTTCATGGTGCCTGGCACAGCTAACACCTCACACTTTCAGCACATTATATACTTTTAGAAGTTATTTACATTATTTCACTTTTTCTTCATAAGATTACTTTCCAGCAGCAGCAGCAGAAATATAATGGACCCCCATTTACAGATGATCAAGCTTTAAGGCAGAGAATTCCATGGCTGGCCCAAGGACTCATAGACATGTAGGCTCATGTGGGAAAACAGAAGGCCCTGGCATGAAATCACAATGCAGACAGTGAAACTGATTGTTACCTAACAAGACCTGTAGCCAAGGGAGCTCCGATGCTCAGAGAAGATGATGGGGTGCTCACGGATCAGTGCACGGTCCGATATTTCCCTGTGGTTCTCAGCTCACTGGATGCCTGATTCTCTTGTACTGTGCTTTAAAAAACAGCAATGTTCAGAGTCACAGTGGAGTCAGGAAGAGGGAGCTTGCCATTAGCACTGATTAGTTAAGCCAACTCTTATTCTTCCCTCCCGCAACCTGCTCCCATTCTTCCAGTGTGCTATGTGGAGATGTCCTATGGGTCCCTAGGAGAATGCTGTGATACAGACAGCGGACTGGTCTCCTCTTGCCCCTCCCCACCCATTTGTGCTGGGGGAAATGTAGTCACATCATTTGCATTTATCAGGAGAATATGCCTCCTTGTCTGTAGCCTTTAGTCTGACTGAATTGCTTTTCTGCTTCATGAGACACACGACGCGGCAGCCCGGCACTCCTTTCTCCTCCTCACTTCACCAGCGTTGGGCTGTAACCCACTTTGCTCTCCAGCACATTTATCATATTGATCGTATAAGAAATAGATCATAAGCAGAATGAAATTACCGAATGCAATGATCTGGGGCATCCTATGGACCAGATCAATCTTCGGGCATCCAGGAAAAAAAGTCCCTTGCTGTGACGTTTTCCAAAGTTGATTTTCATTGCAAATAGAAATTTCCATCAGCTGAGGCACCCTGGAGGGGAAAGTCTGCTGTGCTGACAAGGTGTGTGTGTGCGCGTGTGTGTGTGCGGTGTCTGAGAAAATCAGGAGGTGGGACGGAGGGAGAAAGAGAGAAAAAAATGGGAGCTTTAGAAAATTCATTCATTAGAAGGAAGACTCCCTTAGCTAGATCTCATTTGAAATGGATGTTTGAGGCTCCAGCTATAATAAAACCCATTTTTCTTGCCGATCTCAGATTCTCTAAATTGTTCTTGTATTGTGTGTGTTTGTATGAAAAAAGGTAAGACTGTCACTTGTTTAGAAGACCCTCAAGGACCCTCTCTAATTCCTTGTGAACTCCTAGGCTGAGAGCCACCCGTCCTTGTCACTGTGGACCTGGTCTGCGAATGTGCAGTATCGGCGGGAAGCTGGAGTTTTAACACAGTTGGTACGGGACAGTGTGGAATTTATTTGTAGACTGCTCCTTGAAAACATAAGTGTGAAGCCCCTCCTCTCCTAGACCTGAGGCTCCAGACATGACCTCTGCCATCGTAAGAATGTTCTCCCTGTCTGGAGACAAGGCTGGTGGGTTCAGCTGAGAGTGGAAACCCAAGTGAGCAAGGTCCCTGGCAGCCTGCCACCACCTCAGACTGAAGCAGAAACCCACAGTGGGAATGCGGTCCGAGGCCCCCATCACCCCCTTCCCACTGTGAAATCCATCCCCAGACACTGAGACTCAGTGTTATTGGCTTTGGCAACATTCGTCATGCCAATAAACTCATTGAAATTGAAGAAACCAGAGGGGGGAAGGAGATCAGGGAATAGAAGGGGGTGAGGAGAGAGAAGGGAGAGGGAGGGGAGTGTGCAAAGGACAGCAGGGAAGAGGTGCTGCCCTCAGACTCTCCAGTGAGCCGAAAGTGAGAGACCTCATGGATGCCAAATAGCTGAGTTCATGGAAGAGAGAAGGCACAGGCGTGAACAGACCTCCTCCCAATCCTCCAAAGCTGTCTCTGCCTGCTCCCTGTCACCACCGAAACATCTGTGCTCATGGAAATATCTCTGGAAACCTTCCTGTGGGGCAAATGGCCAAGGAAACACATGTGTACACACACATGCACACACACTACCATCAATGAGACAATGAGAAATAAAACACCATGAAATATGTCTGCCAGGACTATGGGGAAATATGCCAGCCACTCATCCAAAGCCAGAGGAGAACAGGCTGATTGAGGAGCTGAGCAGGTTCCTGCTAGCACTACCCTGTCCCCATCCCAGACCTACTTCAGTGCTACATTTTGCCCTGGTATATGCCCCTAGATTTCCAGAGTTTTCTAGAGTTAGAAATGCTACCCAGAATTCATCCAAGATAGCTCTGTATTGTTTTCCCTGTATAGAAGACTGTCTTTCCTAATCCTGAAGACCCCCAGAAATGGTGAAAGCCATGTTTCACAGCCCTCGCCATCAGGGAAGTCCCCCTATTCCCTGACATTGTAGCCTTGGCTGTTCCCCTCGTCTCTGTCATGATTGGACACAACCGTGCAGCGAAACATCAGAACCTTGCAAACCAAGCATTTTGAAAAGGGAAAACCACCAGGCTGCTCCCTGGACAAAACAACTCCTCCTGCCATAAACCTTTGGTTTGTTGGTAGGCTATGCTATTCCTGCATAGCTGAAGACTGTCTTTACTTCTTAGCAGTCCTGTTGCATTCATTCTTCTGGCTCCTCTTCCTTTCTCTTGCTTGAGATGTGCCTGTGTGATCAGTGGAGAACTGGCTTGTCATCTAAGCTGCTGTATTTCCTCACCTACTGTCCTTTCCATCTTATCCATCAAATATGCAAAAAATTAATGGAGCATCTTCTAGGAAAGGAGAGGCGAAAGGATAATTGGAGAAAATGGAGGCTGATTTGAAGTTTGCAAAAGGGATAGAGAGCTCATATAGAGAGGCAGCATCAGGTAATCCAGGAATGTAGAATGAAATTTTGAAGATGTTCTTGACTTTTTGAAAGCTGAGTTTGGTTCAGTTGTCTCAGACTTTTAAAAGAAGGTGCTAATAGAGCTAAGAATGATTATTTGAAGTTAGGAAAGGCATTCTTACTTTCCAAAGAGAATTTATTTCATAATCACAGATTATTCTGTTGATGTCTAATCAGTCCTCTAATCTATGTTGCCGCTTGTCACAAGGCTGATCCCAAGTGGGGTATCTCAGTGCAACGCCATCCTGGCTACTGGCAAGCATGGAAAAATAATGTCCTCTTGGCTGAGAGTAGGTTCCTGGATATATGTTTGCAAATTACAGCAAGTTGCTGAGGGAGGGAGCATTCTATGCAGGGACTTGTTGGGGGAGTTGGAGAACATATGTCATGTGCAAGAAGAGAATTGTAGTGTCTGCAGGGCTTCAGACAGCTGAGAAACTGTGGATTTTGAGACTAGCAGACACGAAGGAATGGGGATGGGATACAGGAATGCTCTCCCTGTGACTCCATGGGAAGCTTTTTTATCATCTGGGGGTTAATTTGAGACAAAAGGCTGGTGCTGTGAGCATGGGATTCCTGCCCTGTCCTGAGCCTGATGGATCCATTCCCTTAATGAAATGCACACAGTTTATTTTACCAACTCTAATTACTTGAAGAATGAGTATCAGGTTTCTTTATCCTTCTGCAGGTCCTGAATCCCTGCCAACCCCACAAGCCTTACGTGTACTGAGGCTAATGGAGCTTTTATTCTAATGAGTTGGGAACCAACCCACCTTTGTGGAGAGAGGAATATTAAAAAGAGGGAGGAGAAGAAGAAAGAAGTACTTAATGTTTGTCTAGTGGATGAAAAATTTCATAAGATAAATTAAAGTGTTTTCTGGCTGAACGGAGAAATAAGGGCAGGATGGTAGAGATAATTTTTCCAGAACTCAAAATGATTTATCTTATCTCTGTGTTCTTTAGACAAGAGGTTCCATTTATTTACTCATTTATTTTATTGGTTTTCTGAAAATCCCCCCCATTTCTCCCCCACATCCAACACAAAGACATAGCACTTGGCTTAAGGAGCACGGGGCTGGGAGACAAGCCTGGGATCCCTGGATCCAGCCTGTCATTCATTCAGCCCCATGCCAGGCACCAGGCCCTGTGCTAGAGAGACAGCCATGCTTGGATGGAAATGGTTCCTGTCCTCATAAACTACCATCAAATCACATGGGAGATACAGATTCATAAACCAGTGAATAGAATTCTCCGTGATAAATGCTGTGCTATCAGAACCTTTCTGCCACCCACATACCCCAATAATGACCTTTGATAAGGCTTCAAGAGATGATCTAGTATAGTAGTTCGCAACAGGGGTGATTTTTGCCCATCAGGGGCATTTGCAATGTCTGGGGACATTTTTAATTGTCACAACTGGGGGCAGGGGGTGGAATCTCTAGCTGTGGCATCTTGTGGGTAGAGGCTAGAATGCTGCAAAGTTTCTTTCAGTCCTACAGTGCAAGGGATAGCATCTCTCAGCAAAGAATTATCCAGCCCAAATATCAAGAGTGCCACTGTTGATTGGCAAACTCTGCTTTAGTCTTTTCTCCTGCCTCAAGGCAGGCCTGTGCCAAACCCATCCTAAGACCTATCCGGTTTCTCTCAAATTTCCGTCTTTCATGCTGCTGGGCTCTGCTTGAGCACTGCTGTATGGGATTGAGAAAGGGAATTTCCTTTTGCCCTGCTCTAATATCCTGAGATAGAACTGTATTTTAAAAGTAGCACAAATGAATACAATTATTAATGTGAGATGGTAGAAAAATCTTTAGGAGAGCATCTCAAACTCAGGGTGGAGTAGATGAAAACATATGATCCTGCCTGGATGCCTCACATTCCTTTTCTGTGGCACTCTCTGTCACACACAGAACTCCTCACTCGTAGAGTTCTTGGCAGTGGAAATAAATTGGGACTACGTTGAGTCCTTAAATAGTTTCCCTTTTGCATGCCCCAACCATTATTCTGAATGTTTGTGAAAAATACTGCCAAGGCTTTTTCTTCGGATCTTCATGTAACTGTATGTTATGTACCATGGAGTTATTTTTGAGCAATTAAGACTCCCCATGCCAGGTTTTCTCATTCTCTACCAAAGCCATAAATATGGGGCCTTGTGTCTGGCTTTCCCGGGAAAGCAGATGGCACTTTGGGTACTGGCAGGAGACAGGTGTGAAGTTTCAGGGGCCGGAGGGCTTGTCTGGCATACTATGCAAATTTGGCTCCATTTTGCATCCCCCCTAGGAGTTACAACCAAATGGAGCCTACCTCTCTCTCTCTCTGTCTCTCTCTCTCTCTCTGTCTCTCTCTCTCTGTCTCTCTCTCTCTCTCTCTCGTGTGTGTGTGTGAAAGAGAGAGAGAGAAATTGACTGTGTATGTACATGTATGTACTAGGGTAGCAACAAAAGCTGTTATTTTATCCTGGTCTAAATTGTACAAAAAAAGATGAATGAATCCATCAGAGTCAGCTTTCTGAGAGGACAGTGTGCAATTTTCTTTTTAACTTGATCAGCTTCTGAGTCTGCCTCTTGCCTTCAGGTGCTGGGACCTTGGAGTGCCTGGCTTAGCTGCTAACAGTCACCAGGAGGCTCAGCAGAGGAGTGCTGTTGAATTCTTCTTACACATAGACCATAGGTTAGTGATAGTTGCAGTTAGTGATTTGCGTTAATTGGCTTATCCTGGATTATGGGTACTGTCTTTTCCTTTAGAAGGGGCATTGTGTGAAGGTGACCACATGCCAAAGATTTTTCAGGGGCATGTCTCAATTTTAAATGCTTTTTTCTTAGATCTCCCTAAGTGCTTTTCCAACATAATTTTTACATTTTAAAGAAGATGTTTCCTGTAACTATTGGCTTATTTATTTTGTGGTAGAAATACTCTCTAGTCCCTGATAACCCAGAATCAAGAAGAACAAAACCTTATTTCTACTACCTTCCAGTTTCTGCCTCAGCTTTACCCAAATCTAGTGACCCAGAGATTTCTGGCCGGAGGAGAATTTGAGTGTAATTAACTAGGTAATATAAACTGTGTTTTCTTCCTCTTTATAGACTAAGATTGGCTACACCATTACTCATTCTTGTCACTAATGATTAATTTTTACTTGCTTTCACCAGGATGCCCTTAAGTGCCAAAGGTGGGTTATCAGTGGCTCCCAACAAGTTAACACATATTACCATTTGGGCTGGATAAGGGAGCCTGTGTGGCTTAGTGGGAACCCATCCCTGTGGTTTGGTCAATACCATATGTTCTTAATGAAAAGAACTACTCAGTCCTGAGGAAGCAACACACCCTCCTTGGGGGCTTTAAGGGAAGTTGGAGAATATGCATTACAAATGAGAGGAGGTATACCATATTTGCTGGACTGGAGCCATCTAGGAACCTGAGTGTTATTAGCTCAAAGGCCTGCACAGACAGGCCTATTGGTCCTGTCACTGGGGGCTGATGCAATCACAGCAACGCATCCCTGTGGCTCACCTGCCAGTGTTCAGTAGCTATTCTAGCATTGAGAATTGAAGACCCTCGGAAATATCTGCACAGACACCAACTTCTAGGCATTCTGATAGAGTGTAGACCACAGAGGTGGCAAAGGCTTTCATTACCTTTTAGGATAGAATTAGATGAGAACCCAGGTCCCAACAAAACCAACAGAGACCTGATCATATCAAACCACTCCTTAGCAGCCTCAATGGCAATGCTGTAGACATGTCCGGATGAAACTTCCTGGCTTGGCATTCATAGCCCCACACACTTGGATCTCCAAATCCTTTGGCAATGTTGCCTCCTATTATCCTCATTTACTTGCTCTCTGTTTAAGCCACGTAGAAGTATTTCCCATTGCCTGACATGTTCTGAGTCCCCCTATTTCTATAAAATGCTGCTCTCACCTTGATACGATTTCTTATTAAAGTCCCTGTATTTAGATTTGATTCCAAGACTGGGAGGAGAGACTGACACTGGGAATGACCAGCTTTGAAAGTGAATATTAAGGAGTATAAAATGATGTTAGTAAAAGAAACAAAAAGGTGCTACCAGGTCATTTCGTCCAGGCATTGCTTGAGGCATTTGGTATACAGGTTTTCATTTCAGATCTTGAGTCGTCACAGTTACTGAGTGAGTTGGCATCATTTCATGGCATGCTTTAGTAGACCAGAATCCTCCCCAGTTCTTGAACAGAGAGGAACCTAAACCCCTGTACTCCGCTTTTGGCTTTCTAATTGGCTTTTGCTGCTCCTGGGAAAGCACACTAGTCTTGTCCAGGTTCTTTCCTGGAGTAGAGGATTGTGACAATGACAGGGATTCTGCATAGAGGACTAGGTAACCACTCCATGGTGGCCCCATGCCATCCTTCTGGCCCCAGTTTAACTCACATATACTTCCACTAGGGGTGCTGATCTCCTCCAGGTGGAATTAATCATTCCCTTCCCTTAATCCCAAAGCATCTTTGTGATAGCACTTTTTACTGCCTCCCTAACTGTTTTTTCTTCTCTTTTTTTTTTTGAGACAGAGTTGTGCTCTGTCACCCAGGCTGGAATGCAATGAGTGACGTAATCTCAGCTCACTGCAGCCTCTGCCTCCTGTGCTCCAGTGATCCTCCTACCTCAGCCTCCTGTGTCTCTGGGATTACAGGCACCTATACTACCACACTCAGCTGATTTTTGTATTTTTAGTAGAGACAGCGTTTCACAATGTTGGCAAGGCTGGTCTTGGACTCCTGACCTCAAGTGATCTCTGCCTGCCTCGGCCTCCCAAAGGGCTGAGATTACAAGCTTGAGCCACCATGCCCAGCCCCTCCCTAACTTCTGTATGGATTTATGGGATCCACTTGACAGAGCTCCATGAAGGCAGAAGTGATGTTCATTCAGGTTTGCATCCCCAGAGCATGGCCGAACACACAGGAGGCCTTAATACATAACTTCGATGTAACTGAGCTGTACAGATGGCTGAGAAAGACCCAGGTCACATCACTGTGATAGATGTTTGAGCTTGTGTCTGTGTGAATGTGTAGGAGAGAGGCTACAACTGGAAGATGGATTTGGAGTGAGGGTTTCTATGGAAGTAAAACCAACTGCAACTGGACTTTTGTATATAGAGAAGACAATTCCCATGTGAAGTATACATCTTTCCTTGGCACTGCTGTTGCCCTTCTTCTAGAGGCCTCAGTGTAAGTCACTCTTAGCATAGCAACTTCTCGGAATCTACCCACTAAAGTCATGGCTGGAGGTGTAGCTGTTGCTGCTCCTGCCATTCCTCCACCCTCCCCGGCCCTCTCAACCGTCCTCCTTCCCTCCATTCCTATGCTGCAATCCCTATCAACCCTATCAACCACCCTCTTCTCTGTGTTGTTTCCCCGAAGGCTCTTGGAGTAGCAGTATTGTGGGGCCCCCAGGACTTTAGATTCAGGAGTGAGGTGTCTCTCCCGAGTGGTAACGGCTCCATATGCCTCCGTCTGATGTGCTCTGGGGGAGCCTGTATGGCTGTGATTCTGCAAATGAGCCAGGATCTGGTCTCTGAGGGACGTTTCCTCTTCTCTTGGGCACAACTATCATTCATTCAATATCTTGAAAATCACATATATTTATTGCAAACTTCCATATCAAGCACTGTGTGAAAATCCGGAGCAACAGAGCTGAGTAAGACACGGTCCTTGTTCTGGAGGAGCCCTCAGGAGGAGAGGGACGCATAATCAAGTGACTGTGAAACAATATATTAAGTGCAATAGTCAAAGTGGGAATCGACAGCACAAAGGAGGAAGGAAAGATGTGCGGAGGATGTACACTTGGTGTCTGAACCCCAGATAAATGTGCTGCACATCCACAAATGGAATGGTATTGATATGGAGTTAAGATGAAGAAAAGCATGTTGTCAGCATAAAAATCCACAGAAATGTCAACTGGAGAACTGAACAGTGCTGGGGACTGAGTAGCTGAGTCAGGCAGTAAGGGTGAGCAGGCCAAGCCTTATATGTGGAATCCAAGGGCCTTGGTTTGAGCCCAACTTACTGCATGCCAGCTGTGTAGCCTTGCACAAGTCTCTTACATTTTCAGAACTTTGGTCTCCACTTTTCAGAAACTGTGGACAATAGTACCCTGTATACTGTGTTGATATGGGGGCAAAAATTAGGTTATGGATGTAAACGTACTCTGGAATCTATAAAGCGATATGCACATGTTAGGTATTATTTTTATATTGCGGGAATGAAGGGCAGAGAAGAAAGCTAGGAAGTTAAAAACAGGTAGGTCCTACACAGTGGGGAATGGTGGGGATGAGTGGGAGGGGTTTGTGATTAATGTGGACGCTGAAATTTCACAGATGTAATGGGCCCGTGGCGAGCTCAGCGGCACACATACACATCAGCCCCAACTGGGCTGGAAAACTCAGAGTTTCCATGCTATAAAGTTGGCAGTATGGCTGTTGACAGTTTAAAAAATGGCTGCTCCAGCTTAGAGATTGAATGGCTGTTGAAAAGTAAGGTATCATTTGATTTTTATTGTCAGAAAGAGTTAGACCAGGAGAAATTTTCTGTGAAACACATGTGCAATTTGGGGACAGTTTGTCATCATTGCAGCTTCTGGTTTTTACGTGTTTTGCTCTTGTCATATTGATGTACAAATTCAAGGTTACTTCTGACATTCAGAAGAAAGCAAGGCATAATTGTGCGCCGTACTCTTTATTAGACTTGTTTCCTGATGGAGCTGAGAGCTTATTGATATTGATTTAAATGTGTTCAGATATTATCAATAACAGGGAATGAAGATGTATTCAGGAGCTTGACTTCCTTGCAGGGTCCACGTTCCCCTAGAAGGACCTCTGTGAGCCATGCAGGGTGCCTGTGGGGGCTGTTGCCAAGAAGGGAGGGAGGAAACTGGCATCCAAGCAAAACTAGGTGACATGCAGCCCCAGGAGACCAGAGACAGAGTGGGAAGGAGAGCCTGAATTGCCAGCAAGTAAAGAAGCAAACTGAAAAAAAAAAAAGCAAATCGAGGGGTTATGGGCATCTTAAATCCATAATGGGAAATGAACTGGGAGGTAAAAAACCGGAAGGACTCACTTCATATTGTGGTGCAGAGTGTGAAACATGCAAAGGAAAATCGATCCAAGTAGCCTAAGGACCAAGCCTGTGACAAATACCAGAGGCATGGGGGTCTGCTCTGTACATGTTGGGGTGGACCTGACCACCTAGGACACGGGTAGGGGTGGATAGGCAGGTTCTAGAGAGTATTTGAAATTCCTTCAGTAGAAGTGTGTGTTCCTTTCATTCAACATTCATTCAGCCAACATTTCTTGAATGACTATTATGTAGCAGACATTAGTCTGGACGTTTCAGATTTATCAGCGATGAAAAAAACTCAAAAATCCTTGCTCTCATAGGGTTTACTTTCTAGTAGGCTGTGAAGATAAAGGAAAATAATCAGTAAACCTAATAAACAAGTAAACTGTACAGTATGTTAGAAAATGCAAAGTGCTATGGAAGAAAAAAAGCACAGGGCAAAGAGGTTTTAGGGAGCGCATGAGGGCAGGTTGTGTTTTCATTTGGTGCTCAGGGAAGGAGGAGACCTCCTTGAAAGGTAGAATTGGAGCAAAGTCCTGATCTAATCAGGGAGTGAGCTGAGATTTCTGGAGTAATATTATTCTAGTAAAAAAGACCAAATACCGTAAGATGCAAGATGCAGTAAGAAGGCCATTTTGGTCAGAGTAGGGTGAGTGGAGAACAAAGGGGCCAGCAGGAAGACATGAGGTCAGAGAGGTGGGGGTGGCAAATTGCAGAGGGTCCTGTAGGACAACATAATGGGGACTTTGACTTTTCCTCTGAGACTATGCATTGCCTGGTTTGAGCATCCTCTCTTTCTTTAAAAAATGTTTTTAATAGCCTGGTTTTTCATGGTTAAGCTTCCTTTCTTAAGTGCAAATTCCCCTTGGACAAAAATGCACCTTGTGTCACGAATAAATAGCTAATTGTGAAAGCATTAATCACAGAACATCTATTGTTGTTGATAGGGTGAAAGTCGATTATTCAGGGCTTCCTGCTTGTTCTAAAATGCTGAAGAAGACTTAGAAAGGCAACTCTGGGGTAGCCAAACTCATAGGCATCTAACTGTTCTGCAATTCTGTGTCAGGGATGATTATGCTGAAGCTCTGCTTTAATTTCTTTACGTGATTGATCTGTTATGGCAGGATCCTGAACCACAGAATGTTACCTGGGCTGTCCTCCTGTAGCTGTTGTCTTTTCTCCTCTCCCTCTCAGCTAGGACAGTCTCAGGTGCCTTCTGAGAGGAAAGGAGGAGAAGAGAGGGAACACCTCTCTTAGAAAGGAATGGTGTCCTAGCCTCTGCCAGTCCCAGGGGTGGAGCAGGTCGGCACCGTTTGCCTCTTCCTCTGCTGGAGATGAGCTCAGCAGGAGAGGAGAGACAAAGACAAATAAAGGCACTTGGGTCTGCTGTTCGCTTTCAAGGAGTTGTGTTTGGTAGCTTGTCAGGAAATGATTTCCTATAAGGGTTGATCCAGGAAGACACAAAATCAACCTGCGTTGTGATTGGAGACTCCCCTCAGAAAGATCTGGAAGCCTGGAGGAGGGTGGCAACTGAATCCCCAGACACTGTTGGTTGGACAACTCATTCTTTCCCAGGTCTGGGAAAATGTTTTTCTTTTCAGAGAATGTGTTGGAAGTCTCTAGCTTTGCTTATGGAATGTTGTTTAAGGACAGAAAGCGTCAACTACATGTGGGTCTCTAAGAATAAAGTCTTGGAAAATAAAATGAGATCCTCCAAGTCAAGGTTAAGAGCTCCAGGCTGAGCCAAGAGTTTTCTTAGCAAATCCCTTGTTCATCTCTCTGTGACCCGGTAGGACTGACCCTCTCCCAGGCTGGAGAGTGACAGGTGTGTGTGTGTGTGTGTGTGTGGGTGTGTGTGTGTGTGTGTGGTGTGTATTACAGTCATCTACCAAACTTCCATGGGCTCCCTCACTGAGAACTTTCCTATATCCAAACAAAATTGTTCTCGGTTCTAACCCCTGCAAAGCAGTTTCTACCGAAATAAATGCAAAGCAGTAGCTTCAACATTCCTTCCGACAAGCACTGGCTTCATTCTATGGAGTTGAGATAGACCCTGTTATTTGAGACACCCCGACCCCTTGTGTTTCCTCCGTAACCTATTACACTGCCCCAGGCAGCATTACAAGCAATTCATTTCTTTGCTCATTGAAGCCTCATTAAGAGACAGGCTATTAAAATGTAAATATCTCCAAGGTAGAGAGCTTCAGGTAACGCTTTTTGGCTCTGAGTTGACAGCTAGTTGAGGCTGAAGAGCTCCTTTAAGGATCAAGGATTTAAAGTTATATAGACCTGGTTTCACTCTCGGCTCCACCACTTAAGAGCTGTGCTATCTTGGAAACTTCTTTTAACATCTCCGTTTTCTCTTTTGAATAATGGGGAAAATAATAGCAGTTTTCAGTTTTTCCTGAAAATTAAATAGGAAAATGAATATAAAGGCACTTTATCCAGGACTTGGCACATAATACATATCGATAAATGAGTATGGTTTTGGTTGTTAAGGGGTCTGGTATGAAATCTAGGATGTCTGAGGGAAGGGGAATGGAAGAGTACTGCCAGCAATACAAATACTCCCAAGGGAAAGAGACCTCAAATAATCTTTATTACACTTTCTTAGCTGGCCCTACCTGTGTTCCTCTGCTGGAAGTTGTACACAGGAAAATAAACTAGCAGAGAAGGATATATTTGCGATTGTTTCCTCCAAGCTTCCCAGTGACTTTTTTCCCCTGATCATTTTCCTTTTTCCTTTCTCCCCACTGTATCATGAATTTCTGTACCTACGACCCAGGGTGCACTAAAGAGAGAAACTTGGCTTTCAGTACCAGGCTCCCATCATGTGGGCAGTGGGGCAACCAGATGCCATTCTGAGCGCTGCATCAGAGCGGGTGAGACTTGGGCATCATGGCCCTGGCACAGCCCAGACTCTGGCGTGCCAAGGCCCATGCTGCGTGATCACACCGCTTCCTCTTCTGAAGTCTGCTGCATCCACAGATTTAGGAACCAGCTTGATGGAAGGGAGTGGGCACTGGGGAGTTTTGGAGCATCAATCCTTCCATGCCATCTGTAGCTAGCTTTATATAGTGCAGGGAAAAGGGACAGATCAGGATGGAATGGTTTGCTTTGTTTGACTTAGATGGGAGGGAGGGGGACAGAAGGAGTGGGAATGCTAAAATTGCCTGAGAGAGGATAATGCCAATTCTTTCCCCCCACTTTTCTCCTCCACTATTTTGGAACAAAATTAACCTGTGGTTTATCTGGAGAGGAGAGCTGAGAGGCAGTCACATCTGGCTATCTGATGGTCACAAGACAGAGGTGCTAGTGTGAACCTGCAGATTCCGAGACAACAGAAAACGTTGCTATTATTACTGAATAATAGGGAGGAAGATAAGAGGCAAGGTGCTATTGCTAGAGGTTATCAGTTCATCCTCTGTCTCCACAGGTATGAAACATATCCGGATAGGTAGAGAACGCCTGGGAGGAGATCGCTCTTCCTGGTGTACTGTAGGAAAAGGATGTACATTGTAAGGATGCCTTTCAAGGTGACAGATTTGCTCTTTAGTCTTAGGGCTAGCTAATCTCAGCTTGACAAATGAAAGTGTTAATTCTCTGCCACACAGGAGATAACTACTCTGCCTCTTTGGGCAAAAGATAGCCCAAGACAAAGAGTTTCAGAAACATGGTTGAGATTGCAAAGATAGAACTGAGCTTCACACTCATCCTCAGAACTCTGCTCCTATGTTTCCTTTTCCACGTGGTTTTCTCCACAGCTGAGAGGATTAATCACTCTGTCCTCCTTCTATAGGACTGGCTGCACACTTCTATCATTGCACATAGTACTCTGGTTTCTGCCTGTGGCTACGTATGCCTTCCCTACTAGACTGTGAGATTTTTTAGCACATGGTCCATCTTATTCATCTTTGTTTCTTCTGTGTCCAGTTCCATCACTGAAGGAAGGCAAATGGTCCTCACCCAAGACTTCCCAGAGCTGGGGAGTCCAGGGCAGAGGCAGCTTCTGTCCAAAATTGAAGCAGCTTATGCTAACGACATCTCCATCCTCTGGGATCATTCTTTCAACAGATATGAAATCAGGATTGTTATTGGTAAATGATTCAGTGATGGCTCCTCTGGGGGATTTTTCTAAAGTTGGAGGGTCCTCCTAGTGTCTACAATAGAACCCTCAGTAAGACTCAGCACGGAGCGAAGCCAACCTAACCTGGAAAACTTCAATTCTAATTTATTCTGCAAGGCGATCACTTCATTCCTGTAACCTTCCAAACCTACTGGGAGAAGAAGGGCATCACGTTACAACTTCATGGAAGGGGCTCCCACTCTGTCCTCTCTGTCACAGTTTCTAGGAAAGATCTCACTTTTCTCTGGGAGATTGCTTTTCTAACCTTGCTCTTCTTTCCAGATAGATTAGCAAAACTCTAAGCTCTGGTGTGTGCCTCCTGTTTTAACAGGCTTCCAAAGGAGACAGTCACACTCCAGTGCAGCCCCAATATCTGTGTAAGTATTCAGTTTCTAAATCAATAGAGGTAAAACTATTTTTTTTTTCCAAAACATACCCCTTCTGGGACCATCAACTTCTGTGCCTGCTTGTAAAGAAACTAGGGATTCTGTTCGGGAAGAATAAATTCTATCAGCTTGCAGTGAGTCCTCTTAGGGCCTTTTGGTATGAACTTCGTTGGCTTCCGATCTCCAAAACCATCCCTTCTATTGGATGCTCAGTCAGCGTGGAATAAGAAGTAGGCGTTAGTATGAGGAGGGTATGTTCATATCTTAGCACTTTCACTAACTGGCCTTGGGTAAAGCCCCTTAATTTCTCTGAACCTCAGTTTCTCTTTCTTTTCTTTTCTTTTCTTTTCTTTTCTTTTCTTTTCTTTTCTTTTCTTTCTCCCTCTTTTTCTTCCTTCCTTCCTTCCTTCCTTCCTTCCTTCCTTCCTTCCTTCCTTCCTTCCTTCCTTCTCTCTCTCTCTGTCTCTCTTTCTCTGGAGACAGAATCACCCTCTGTCACCTAGGCTGGAGTGCAATGGCATGATCTCTGCTTACTGAAACCTCCGCCTTTCGGGTTCAAGTGATTCTTCTGCCTCAGCCTCCTGAGTATGTGGGATTACAGGCGCCTGCCACCATGCCTGGATAATTTTTTGTATTTTTAGTAGAGACAGAGTTTCACCATGTTGAGCAGTCTGGTTTTGAACTCCTGACCTCAGGTGATCTGCCCGCCTCGGCTTCCCAAAGTGCTGGGTTATAGGTGTGAGCCGCTGCACCCAGCCCAGATTCTTTATCTACCAAATAGCAAGAATGAGTGCTAAAGCCATTTGCTATCATCACTTGTAGAGCTCTGGGGATTAAATTAGGTGCTCTGACTAGACATTTAGTAAGTGTTACATGATAGCAGTGTGCTATAGTATACTGTACATAGGTTTTGAATTCAGTGCGTTACTTTCCTTGCCTATGAAATAGGGATAATAACACATATATCTAAGGATTGGCGTGAGGATTAACTGCGTCAGTCGATGCCTTCAACAAGTGTTTATTTCAAGTGCCATCCCAATTGTACCCATCATTTGAACTCAAATTCCACTAACTCTTTAGATTACAATTCACTTTGTTGGATGCAGAATATCCACACTTTCATTGTTTAGGATTGATTTGTAAAACACCCGCAGGGCATTCAACCAGGTTCCTCCTGCATTCTTTTAGAAAGCACTTTTGCATGGAACCACTGTTCTTCTCTGAGTCTAAATTCATAGACTTTATGAATCAAGGAAACCTCAAACTCTACTGCCTACAAGGGCCAGGCAGATAATATAAACGTGTGGATTGGCCCAAGCACAAGACATTAGGGAATAGTGGGGTCTGTGGTGGATTGAAGAGTGTCTGTCCATTTAAAGACTTACAAATTCAAATTTTAAGAAGTTAATGAAATACTCTGTAAGATAGATGAGCTAATTTGGGTCAAAGAATGTGAGTTTGAGACCTATGTTTCTCACTATTAGTCATTGTGTCAATATTATCGGTGGATAGGATCCAGAGTGATGGGTACAACATTATGGGTGGAACTTAGCAATGAACTACTTTTTTCAAAAAGTAAGGCCCAATTATCTCATGTTGCCTGATGCCTGTTTCATAAAGTCAAAAAACTAAAGTAAAAAATATGCTTTTCAGAAACCCATAACAGAAACAAAACGGGTTCTTTCAGCATGGTATTATGGGATGTGAGATGAAGTAGATGGAATATGAGATCACAACATACATAGGCACAAGTTTTTGTCAAACTTTCCATTTTGATAGTTTGTGGGTATATTACTGCTTATTACATCATTTAAATATTAAACAAAACAAGATAAAATACACTTCATGCTTTTCTGCATTTTGTGAGAAACAAGCAATATTAAAATGCTTTGTAAACTCTAACATGCAAATTAAATGTTAAGATTATTGTTATGAAAGGATTACTGACAGATTAATGTTAAATTCCTGGGTGCAGGCTTGTGAGTCATCTGTTTGGTGGATTGTATGCCTATGATCAGACCTACACCAGACTCATTTCTTTCAACTTCTTGCCATTTTCTCCTCTTCACTCTTTTTGTTATTGAGAGTTCTCTCACAGAACAGGCACATATACCATATCAGTAAAAATAAAGGTTAAATTATAGGAGCAAACCTCGCACATAATTGCACATGCCCCTTGCCTCCTCATACATGTACACATACCTATGCCACATCCAAGGCCAGCTACAAACGACTTTTGGATCGTCTGTTAATTTGGGTTATTTATGCCACTCTTTTTCTCTGATAAAGCAGGTGATCATCTCATTCAGAGTAATTACACAACTGGTTCTGATCCCCTATTTTTTCCTAGGTTTTAATGAAATAGACATGCAAATAGCTATGTATATACAATTACTAAAGATAAATGGGACCTACATTAGGTGAGGGAGAGGCAATTGTTACCTCTATTAGACATTGAGCAGGCTGTGTAGTAGGGGCTGGGGATACAGACATGACGATTTCCAGCCTCTGCCCAAGGAGGCGCTCACGGGCAGCCTGGCAGCTCAATAACTTAAAAGATGGTGAAACATCCTGGCCTAATTAGAGGGTGTCCTTGGAGAGTACTGATAGGAGACCCTCATTCAGACTGAAGGTGGGGAAAGGCACCCTAGAGGAGGTGATATCTGAGCTAGGAGGAATTGAAGTTGAAAGGGATGGATTGGCAGTGTGTAGCATTTTTAGCACCTCAGAGAAAGGAGAAAGGAGAGAGTATGGCTACTGGGGACAAGTGAGCAGCTCCTGATGGGTGGAGTATGGAATGTGTGTTGGAGTGGGGAGAGATGGAAGCTGGAGAGGGAGGCAGGAGCCTGCAGATGAATGGCCTTATTACCAGGCATTTGGATTTCATCCTGAAGCCAATGAGGAGTTGTTTAAGGATTTAACCAGGGGAGTGGCATGAGCAGATGTGAGTTTTAGAGAAAGCACTCTGGCAACAGTACTGAATTTGAAGAAAAGGGGCCACAGGAAAGAAGACCAGCTAGGGGCTGGTTTCCCTATTCCTTCCAAAACACCGTTGCTGCTTTGGATCAAGCAAGGGAGTTAACCAGAAGAGTCTGTGGGGAGTCACCTTTGCCCCTCCTTGTTTAAAAAACTCACATAAGAGCCTGCCTGAGCAGCTGGGAGTCGCACAGTGTTCTATTTCAAGCCTTTCTAGTGCATACAACCTCGGACAAGTTCTGCGTCTCTGGACCTCAGTTTTCTGTTAATTGCGACAGGCATTTGCAATGCTGCTTGTTTCTTCTGGAATGAGTTAAGATGGAAGTTGCTCCTGAAGACCTCAGAGTTTGCTAAATAGTGGACTGGCCCACATATCATTTAATATTCACATTTTGGAGAAACACTCACAATTGCACTAAGGTGGAAGACTTCTAGTCAGTCTTCAGCTACACAAGCCAGGTCACAAAGTTGCCTTTCTCTTCCTGCCTCCCCCGACAGCCTCCACTCCTGGCTCTGAGAACTGTGGGTCCCTAGTGCTTTGTGAAGATGTGTCTCTTCTTTTTAATGAGGCTAATGGATAATTAATGAATCTTTGGCTTTATTAAGTAAGACAAACTTGGGAAGAGATTATTCTGCTTCCTGAGTCTCTGGAACATTGGCTGGGGGACCAGGGCTAGAGCAAGCCCTTCAGGGAGCTTTTGATGCTTGAACAAAAACCATCAATGGTGATCTTTTGCCCAAATGGTGTTTTGATGTTGGCTTCATTTAAGGTGGGTGTGGCATCCACAAGTTTTCCTAGTCAAAGGGGACCTCCTGATCACATCATTCAAGCCCACCAGCTGTGAGAGTAGCCATGAAAACCAGACACCTCAGGGTGCTTTCCCAAACTATAGCATGTGGCACCAATTCCTATCTCTTTGGGATAGTTTAGACAAAGTTTCCATAGAATCAGGAGACTAGACATCCTGATAGCCTAAGGATTGAATTGAATTCTTTGGAGCCAAAATAATAGGACGAATGGCACAGAAGACTGGTTTTCAGAGAAAACATATCTAATATTTATGGAGCAATAACCAAGCCCAGCACTGTTATGAGTAACTTGTATTAACCCATTCATTCCTCATAATAGCCCTATCACCAGCTGCACTTTACAAATTAGGAAATTAAGATACAGAGAAGGTAAATAATGTGTCCAGGGCCACTCATCTGGGACACAGCAGAGTTGGTGTATAAACTCAGCATCTGTCCTGCATGCTTGATCAGGTGTGGTACTGCCTCCTGTATAAATTCTTAGGATCCAGAGCTTGAAAGGACCGCTTGGTTATTTGGGCCAGCCCCAGTCTCCAGGCAATTAAGATTTTATTATATGTTTTCCCTTTCCATTCTTCCTTACAAAGGAATGAAGTCCTAAGGGGTTAAGTAATTGTCAAAACGTGGAGATATTAAAGGCTTAGAGGGAAGGAGCATGCTGTCTGAAGGGTCAGAGGGGCACCACTCCTTCCTGACTGTCTCCGTTTTATCAACAGGCCAAACAAAATGCACCCTTCCATTCTCTCCTCAGTGATGCTGTTGTTTTTTTTATCCCCTCCCATCTAAGATTCTACTCCATTTTCCCTGGTTTCCCAATGCAGATCACTAAAGCCTAACTTTGGGTTTCTATTTTTTTTTTTTTTAAGAAAGATTTTAAAAGACCTATATCTCCCCTACCGAGGCTAATTGGCTTTGACTAGGGCACAGAGGGGCAGCATTTCCACCGATTTCCTCTGGCCTAGGACTCGACCTCGGTGAAGGAGTAGCCCAGCTTCAGCGTGCCAGGGTCTAGCCAGAGGGGGCTGCCCTGGAGAGGGGGCTTGTGGTACTGGGGTGGAGGTGAGCCGGGGTTATGGAATAATGTTTTGGTCAAGTTTTTTTTTTACAACTTCCCCTCCTGCAAATTTGTGCTGCAGATCAACGCACATTCAACTCTCTAGGATTTGGATGTATTTACTTTTCTTTCTGTTAATCCAGTAGTGCCAAAGAGTACCCTTTCTAACTAATGACAACAGCAAGCCTGCCTCTGCTCCCTGTCCTTCCCAACTGTAACCTCAGTTTCCCTGTGCACAAATGTGCACACACTCACACATACCTGAACACACACACAGAGCATACTCATCTCGATTTTGTTTTTTTTTGAGACAGGATCACACTCTGTTGCCCAGGCTGGAGTTCAGTGGTACGATCTCGGCTCACTGTAATCTCTGCCTCCTTGGCTCAAGAAATCCTCCTGCCTCAGCTTCCTGAGTTGCTAGGACTACAGGCATGTGCCACCATGCCCAGCTAATTTTTGTACTTCAGCAGAGACAGGGTTTCGCCATGTTGCCCAGGCTGGTCTCAAACTCCTGAGCTCAGGTAATCCACCTGCCTCGGCCTCCCAAAGTGCTGGGATTATAAGCACAAGCCACCACGGCCCGGCTTGTTCATCCCGATCTTAATGCCCATTCCTCAGTGATGGGATGAGCTCAATCTAAAATGCCTGGCATGGCCATCTTCCAATGTTCCATGCTCAACACTTTGCATCATTGGCTTCATTCTTGTCAGTGATGCATGAATCATTCTTGTTAAAGCCATCCAAAATGTTGACGATGCTAGGAGGCTGCAGGTCCAGTTGGTGGGTCTTTCAGGCCCTTGGCTCTGTCTCCTCCCTCCTTGGGTTTACCTTTGGGGTGGTCATCGGCAGGAGAGAAGAGCAGGAGAAGCTGAGACAGGTCACTTGTGCTTCTCACATGGGGACATCTCTATTGTATGCAGCTGAACTGGATTTACAAGGGAGAGCTTCAAGTATGGAAAAATTATGACATAAGGGCACACATATGCCCTTGTACTCATCCCCATAACTAATCCATCAGCAAGTCCTATCAGTTCCACTTCCAGAATAGTTCTTCAATCCCTCCACTTTTTTCATGCCCCCTGCCTCCACCTTAATCCAAGTCACCATCATCTCCCACTTGGACAACTATGATAGTCTTCTAATTGGTCTCCTTGCCACTGTTCTGGACCCTTACAATTCATTCTCTGCAGCAGAAGGGATCTTTTTCATAAAGCAAATCAAACCACTCCTCTACTTAAAATGCTTTGCTTGCTCTTAGAGTAAAGCCTACCTCTTCAGTGTGGCTCAAAAAGCCCTGTGTGATCTGCTCCTGCCTTGGTCTCTTCTCTGACACATCTCACCCCATGGGCTCCCCAGTCACACACCGACCATTGCAGCCTCCCTTTGGGTCTTCAGACAGGCCACGCTTGCTCCCGTTTCAGAGGCCTTTGTGCTTGCTGTTCGCTCTTCCTGGCACTGTCTTCCCCCTGCTTGGTACATGGATTCCTTTTCATCCTTCAGGTCTTAGATCCAAGGTTGTCTCATAATGAGCTCTTTCCTCACTACCATATTTAAAATTGTGCCCTTCCTGCTGCTCCCTATCAAATCATCCTCTGTGTGACCTTCATAACATTTATCACCATAGAAAAAACTGTTGTGCCTAATTCTTATTTTATCTATAGTTAATAGGCTTTTTAATTATTTTCTGTAACTTGAAGTAAACTCAGTAAAGGCAGGATCAATTTTTGTTTGGTTCTTGGCTAAATCCTTTGGGCCTGGAACTTAGTAGGCGTTCACTAAATTTCTGTTGGATGAATGACTGAGCCACTTTGACTCTGGACAAGTTGAAGCTCTCAAATTTTGGATCATCCAATTCTATAAGCCAAAAGATTGCTCATGGTCTTGGAAGATTTTTATCTTAGGAAGTTCTATAGGGTCTGGAGATGCCTTACCTTGGTGTCTACCCTGGCACCTCTGCCATTCCTCTCTGGCACCTCTGCCATTCCTCTCTGGCACATTGCCATTTCCCTCCCCTGGGGACTTGATTTCCTGCTTGATAACACACCTCATGGAAAAAATGAATTTACTTCTGACTCTGGGAATGAGAATGATTAATGTTATTCTCCTTTTAGTTCAGGACCTCAATTTAAATTCTTTCCTGTTCATCTTGATCAGGAAAGTTTTCTGGATCTGTGGTGAAACAAATCCCTGTACCCATAAAGAGTCAATTGTTCCCTGCATCTTGAGGTCCCTGAGCTACATAGGACATCTCCATGCAGTGCTAAGTCTGTGTCCACACAAAGCACAGCCCATCCTGCACCATCAGCCACAGATGAAAGAGCTAGAATTTGTTTTTCACTGCCATTGCACACGAAGGCCAAATGGATTTTTTTCTTTACCACAACTTGTCCAAAGGTTGTGACCTTTTCTTCAACCTGTCCCTTATAGTCTGTTAGCATACCTAGCTGGTTCAGATATAAAACTCTCTAGGCTATAAATTATATCAGATTTAAAGAATGCACGGGAATGTCATAGGACATTCCAGAGAGATGTGAGCTCAGAGATTAACCAGTTCAACCTCCTGATTTACAGTAGTCTTATATCTTAGTCTGGAGGCAGACCCCCTGGGTTTAAATCTCTTTAGTCTCTTTGAATCCTAGTTTCCTCATCTGTAAAATGGGAATGATAGTAGCAATTATCTCATAAGCTTTTTGTGAGGATTATGACTTAGGGTCAGCTCTTAACGTTTTTAGCTATTACTGCCATGGCTATAGGAGAGGAAACAGACTGAACAGCCACCATAAGTCACTCTATTGAGTAAGGGCATGACTGTTAGAGTGTAAGTTCCATTACAGCAGAAAAAAATTTGTCTTATTATTTCTTCACCTCAGCACCCACATCTGAAAAACGGGTCGGAAAGTACTACTCACCTCAATAGACCGTTCTGATATTCAATGTGTCCAATAAATATAAGAGTAAATATGGGCAGCACTTATTCCAAATTAACTGCTCGATATGTTATTTATTTTTTATTTTTTATTTTTTTTGAGATGGAGTTTCGCTCTTGTTACCCAGGCTGGAGTGCAGCGGTGCAATCTCGGCTCCCTGCAACCTCCGCCTCCTGGGTTCAAGCAATTCTCCTGCCTCAGTCTCCCTAGTAGCTGGGACTACAGGCGCGCGCCACCATGCCCAGCTAATTTTTGCATTTTTAGTAGAGTCGGGGTTTCACCATGTTGACCAGGATAGTCTCGATCTCTTGACCTTGTGATCCACCCACCTGGGCCTCCCAAAGTGCTGGGATTATAGGCGTGAGCCACCGTGCCCGGCCTGATATGTTATTGTTAACATTATTATTGTTATATCATTTTTGTTATCTTATTGTTATTTTAAATTCTCCATAACTTAGCACAGGGTGTACAATCAGGTAGACACTCAATACATTTATAATAAATGAATAAATGAATTGGAGGGAGAAGCCTGATCTGCTGATTCCCAGTTCCAGGGTCTCTCCTCCATATCACACTGCCTTAGGCCTTCCAAAACGATGTTTTTTTCGCCTAGTCAAGTTAGCTTGACTTGGGGTTAAAATATTAACTAGCTACCCTAGATCTCCCAGGAATTTTTTCTGCTCCCACTCTCTAGCTCAGAATCAAACCCTTGCCTTCAAGATGTATTGCTATTGATTTCTTTCTGGTGAGAAACTAAATTGGTGGCCATCTCCCTTATCAATTTGACTCCTATCCTCAGGCTTCTCCTAGGAAGTGGCATTTGTTCTCTAATCTCTGTGCATTTGGGCATAAGCTTTTGGTTGATTCTGGCCTACAATTGTTAAAATTCCAATCTCATGTTGTCTTTTTTCTCCCTCCCCCTGGCTGATCCTGTACCAGAATGCTCTGTGCCCCTATATTGCCCTTAAGTCCTGCTAAAAGAGGGTCTCTCCCTGTCCAGGATATTTTAGCTAGTTCTGATCAAGCTTCAGCCTTCCAAACACTCTCCTGGACCCTTCCTTCTTCCTCTGTGTGTCTTTATTTCTCTATGTACCTATTAACTTCATATCTAACTCCGGGGCATCACTCAATCTTCTGACCCAAGGCTTTTCCCCTAACAAGCCTAAACATCGCTTTCTTCCCAAATACACAAGATGCCATGTGCAAAAAAAAAAAAAAAAAAAAAAAAAAAAAAAAAAAAAAAAAAAAAAAAAAAAAAAAAAACCCACCAGGCGGTGGTCTGTTTATGG
>CAUYLG010061586.1:0-21708 GCA_963573385.1 Cacajao melanocephalus | reverse complement strand
ACATTCAATAAATATGCTCTGAATGCTTTCATTGCCCTGAGGTTAGTTGATTGCCATTTAAGAAGAATCACCTACTAGCCATGTTCCAGGAGAATTCTGGCTGCCTGGCATTAGAAACCCATTTGATATGGGCTCAAAATTCTCTTCCCTTGAGTCCCCCCATGCAAGGACTCTTTAGACCCATAGGTGTTTTTACTTAGAACACAAGACCCTTTTTATTCCATAAAAGCCAAGGAAGCACAGCAGATCCAAGAGGAGACTATGAAACAAAATCAGGGAGGCAAGCAGATAAGTCATTTCTATCAGAAAGTTTTAGCTGGTTGCAGAGTAACTAAATAGAAAGACCTAGCAAATGTAAGGAAATTTGGAGACACAGATTTGACAGATTTGTTAAAGGGACTATATTGTCCAAGGAAGTATTACAATACATTTTCTATGAAGCTATACTAAGTAAAAGCAGTCTCCTCATTCATTTCCTCATGGCCCTTACAACCGACTATAGTAGAGGATACTCATTTCACCTTCATGTTATGGAAAATGCAACTGAAGCTCAGTGAGATTCAGCAATTTGCCTAATAGATAGTGGTAGAGTTTTGGCAACTGAAAAATCACAACACAACCTAAAAGTAAGAACTGGCTACATAATTTATAGCCTGTGCAAAATGAAAATGCAGAGCCATTTGTTTAAAATTATTAAGAATTTATTTTTTATTTTATTAATAAATTTTAAATTACTAATAAAATTTACATTTTATTAATATTTTAAATTTTTATTATGCTTTAATTTCTGGGATACATGTGCAGAACATGCCAGAGAATTTTGAGCCCATATCAAATGGGTTTCTAATGCCAGGCAGCCAGAATTCTCCTGGAACATGGCAAGTAGGTGATTCTTCTTAAATGGCAATCAACTAACCTCAGGGCAATGAAAGCATTCAGAGCATATTTATTGAATGTCTGTTTTGTACCAGTCCTCATCTTTATTCTTCTTAATTAACCTGTGAGAAATTCTTCTGCGCTATGTGCTTACATCCAGTGTAACACATTTGAATTTTCTTAGCTCAGGATTCCTCAACAGTAACACAATCCATGCTGCATGCAAGTACCTATTGCCTATCCCTCTTTGCATTGCTTCATGGTATTTGGTGCTCAGGAAAACTAATATCAAAGCTGATATTCTACCTACTGCTATTGCTGTAAGTCTTTTGTCACCCAAGGATCTTGTATCTTCTCCCAGTATCCATGAAACTATAGGAGGTTATTTTTGCTAACTTGCAAGTAGGATAAAATATCAGACCCTTCACGGTTCTTAACGGTTTGACGGTGGCAGGGAATGACATCTGAAGATTCCTCCCTGTGTTAAAAGTAAAAGAGCACTATACCTAAAGCCAGAGAGTCATAAGTTTGAATCTTTGCTTTGTCACTTACTAGCTTTGTGTCCATGAATAAGTTACTTAACATTTTTAAAGTAATTTTCTCTTTGGTAATATAAAGGTAATAATATCAGCTTCAGTAGGTTGATGGAAGAATTAAAAGAGGTAAGAATTATTTCAATGCCACTAATGCAGAGCCTGGAAAGTAGAAGGCACATGGTAGATAATTACTGTCCTGATTTTTCCAGTCTTACGGTTTTGCATCACTCTCATTTCTAAATGCTTCCTTTACTTTAGCCCCATTTCCTTCAAGATGGGGGAAAGTAGGTGTTCATATGATATTAATTTTATATTCACATACCAACAGAAGTTTTCTTTTTTCCCCTCTTATACCTTCTCCTGAAATGTTTACTTTTTTAAGAAAAGTTGAATTCAAGTAGTGTATATGAGTTACCTTCTCTTTGCCAGATGCAGAGGATGTAGAGATAATGTAAACTTACTTATTACTTTCAAGTAAACATTCATCAAACATTTAATGAATGCTTACAATGTTCTGGGCACCATTCTAATTGCGGGATAAACAGCATAAACAATATGGGCAAGGTTCTTGCTCTCATGGAATTTATGTTTTATCATGACAATTAAAATCCAATGTGGTAAATATGTGATAACAATACAAGTAGGGATCTGTGGCAACAATTAACTCTGTAGACTAGCCATGGGGATTTCTGGGGAGATTTCCCCTAAAATAATCTTAAAGATTGAGAGAAGATTATTCAGGTTAAGGTTTGTCATCAGAGTCAACAGAAAACATATATCATACCAAAAAAGTAACCGAATAGAGTTTAATAAAGAGATTGTTTACAAATATGAGTTCAGGTTTAAGAGAATTATCAGGGATGAAGGAGCATCCATGGACTGGCAATAGTAAAAGCTATTTCCACCCCAAAGACAGAAGGGATAAGGGGAGGAAGGTATTACCAGAATCTTGGAAGAACTGTAACAACTGTTTTATGTGGCCTTTGTGAAAGTAGGACAGAATAAGTATCCCAATCTCTTTCTTTTCCTGCTCTCCAATCTCCCACCAATGCTTTCTGTTGACCAAATCTAGTTAGGAAGAGAAGAAAGGGTAGGGAGTCTCATATGATGTCATCTGTAGAGGTCAGCCTCCCAACTTCCCAGGATACAAGCAGGCTGAGAAGAGAAGAAAATAGATCCGGAAGGGCAGAGAATAACTAACATGGAAAGGTGATAAAGGTAGTCCAGGAAGAGGCAATAGCACCAAGGTATAAAGGTGTGAAATAGTGGGTACAGGAGTATCAAATAGTGGTGTACCTAGAGTTTGCAGCAAGAAGGGAGCTGCAGAGGTAGGTGAAGTTAAGATGTAGAGGGATTTAAAATGCCATGCTGAGACTCTTAAACTTTTCGTACAATATAGAGGTAGGCATAGCTGAAGGAATCAAGAAAATAACACAGATTTGTGTTTTAGAAAACTAGCTCTTCTGGGGAGTGAGAGTGGGATCTTGAGAGACATTTCTTTTCCTGGACAGTGTAGGGGCATAGGCTAAGAAGAAAGGCAATGTCATCAGAAGTAAGAAAGGTCAGACTCTGTCCGAGAATGGCAGAGAAGGCCTTGTGCAAAATAGCCTCATTGAGTGACATTCTTTTTTTATCCTTTCTTGAATTGTATACGGAATCTTTTGTGAAGCAGGATAGAACTGGCCTTGAAGCTACCTTTCTTCTGATAATCACTTTCCTGTAAAGAAATGAATTGTGCTTTGTCCATATTTCTTCAAAGATTGCTTCTGTAACCTTCCCTTAAACACATTCCCAAGAGTAGCCTCCTTCATTAAGATGAGGCCATTTTGCTTCTTTGGTTTTGCTGGAAATGTCCGAAAAGGAAATGCAGTTCCATTTCCTTCTTGTCCTAAGAGTCATTATGTATTAATAGAATGTCTACATGTAGATAAGCTCTGGGTTCCTTTGTCCTACAGGAAAGCATCAAAGGGCACCATGACTTTTAAAGCAATCTTTCAAGGTGGATAAAGGTGGCCTTTGGAAAAAAAATCATCACTTCTCAGAAATCACATCCCGTGAGAAGTTTTATTCATTTATCCAGTTGACAGGCAGTAGTGTCATGGGAAAGGATAAATGGCACGTTCTATAACTGAATATGCAGGACACAATGAGCCATGTAGAAGGATCAAGGTAGAGGACACTTGGGACATTCCCCCATAGGTTCCTACCCACTGATGAGCTTCTTAAAGGCAGGTATCATGTCTAAATCATATAATTATTCTCACAGGTCCTAAGCAAAAGCACTTGTTCAGAAATTGTTTTACAAATTAGTAGTAGCTTTTTAAGCCATGGAAATAGCCTATGCAAAGGTCCAGAGGCATGAGAGAACATGGTTCATGTAAGAAAATGCAAGTAGTTTGATAACACTGAAGCAAGGAGTGTTTTGGAGGGAAAGAAGAGAGGTTGGTCAAAGGTAAAGCAATAGACATAGATGGAAATAGAATTGCCTTTGCTATAATATTTTATCGAGAAGTGTAAACTTGATCTCATAGTTACTGGGAAGCTATTGGATAGGGTTAACTATGGGCATGACATGGTCAACCATAAGATTTAGAGAGGCCATTCTGACTTTAGTGTAAAGACTGAAGTTGATTTCTGAAGTTTAGGAAGGACATTAGTGACATAGCCTGTTCTGCACCGGTGGCAGTGAGTCTAGAACTAAGCGTTTGGGTATGAGCAATATATAGGAAATGTAGTGACTAGTGGTGATGTTTCAGTGTAAATGATGAAGGTAAAAAAGAAAAGAAGGGTCAAGGATGATTTCTACTTGACTAAATTCTTTGACAGCATGGACTACCTTTGATTCTGTCTTACATTCCACATTATAGGTATATCCTCTCCTGTGCATTGTCAGAGTGGTCACTCAGAGAATGTTTCTTGAGTGTTAAATGAGGGTCTTTGGAAAGGGACCAGTGAGAAGCAAGTCTAGGAGCATGTCTGAGGCAGAAGATTATGGATGGAGATGATACAGGTGAATATACCCTGGAGCCAAGTTAGTGAGATCAAGTTGTGGAGAAAGCATCAAATGCCCCTGATTATAACCAAGTGTTTTTTTTTTTTTTTATTTTAAGGTTCTGAAGTGTAGGACTGAAGCTGAAGAATAGGTGTAGGAGCTGAAAAGTAGGACAAATGGGTTCAGATATTTAAGAATATCTGAGCTCAGTAATTTTTTTTAAAAAAGCATTAATAAATACATGTGTGAAATCTAAAACTTTTGAAGTGATAGGGTATTAACAGAGAAACTACTCATTTGACTCAGACCCATTACAGCCCTGGAAAATACTGAAACATACCAAGATTGTGTTTTAAATTAGATAATACATCTAGAGAGAGTAGTACAGTGCCAGATTCATAGCAGTACTCAATGTCTGATAGTTATTGATATTATTTTATGATTTTGATTGACAAACATAATATAAAATTTTATTTATAGTATAAATAAAGTTAAAAAGCATGCCTTCAGTTCAAAACACAATCTGAACTAAGGCAAGGTTTGGAGAAGCTTTGACCCAATACCACATACAGGGCCACTTGTCATCGTGAGGGGCTACCCTTAAAAATCTGGTATAAACCTATAAAAGAAAAATGGTTCAGGAGTATTTTCTCCTTCTCTAAAAAGATTCCTGAAGCTATTTTTTTAAAATACGTCTTATCCTGGACTTTGGAGTCAGACAGAATTGTGTATTCGTCCCAGATCTACCACTTTCTCCTCCTGGGAACTTTGAATAATTATATAACTTTTCCAAATCTCAATTTCGTTTTCTATAAAATTAGGATAGTAATATGTACATACAAAAGCCATAACAAATTTATTTTTAACTGTTTTGTACTGTTGCCTTTTGTTTTGCCCTCTATGTTAATCTGTTTACCTTCTTCTTCCAGAATTGTTTCTTTAAAAATGTTTCTTTCTTTCTCAGTTCCAATACTATGGCCTATTTTCTAGTATTTTATTAGTAAGTCCTCTGCTCATTCTTAGTACTTATGCCCATCTGGTAGCTTGGGCAGAAAACCCGTTGTTTTAAATTATAGGGGCAAATCTCTGCCTGAATTATTGCAGATATGTTTTGGGGTTGCTTCCAATAAAGATATCAGTTCTACTTAATTTATTAAGCATCTATTGGTCATATACCATGTACCAGACCATGAATTAAGTGATAGCAGAGTAGAAATTAATAAAGTATGGGTTTTGGTCACAAAGAGTTCTCAGTTTAATGGGTGAACAAAATATTTAAATATCTAAACAACTGTTATACAAGACCAAGTGAGAGGGTTGTATTCAGAGAGATACAGAATGTAGACGGTAGTAGTTAATTCTTAGTGTATGAACTGGAAGAACTTTGTGAAGGCAATGAAATATTGAACTGGACTATAGGTGTGGGCACAGTGGCTCACACCTATAGTCCCAGCACTTTGAGAAGGTGATGAAAGAAAGAAGAGAGAGAGAAAGAAAGAGAGAGAAAGAAGGGAAAAAGAAAGCAATCAAGAAAGAAAAATAGGAAGGAAGGAAAGGAAGGGAGAGACATTGAACTGGGCTTTAAATGATGAACTGAATTTCAATAAATAGTGATCAGTAGCAGGGAAAATAGAAGGTCAGTTCAGGTCAGGGGTAGAGCAGCATGAACAAAGTTCCCAAGATTGAAGGGATTGGTGCGAGGCTTTATGGGAAAGGAATTTGAAACGATAATGTGGAACAAGAACTTTAAATGGCTTGCTAAGGAGCTTGTGTATTATGCTGTAAGTCACAGGAGTGACTGAATTGACATGGATGAAAAATAAGCTCGAGAGTAGGATTTGAGCAAAGACTTAACAGGAGAGATTGATACTTACTATATAGACTTCTTTATGCTCATCTATATTTTAACCAAGATAAAAAAATTAGATTTTGTTTTTAACCCAAGTCATGAGTTTTCTGGGATGCATACTGCATGCTCAAAATGGAAAACATTGCTCATTTATTAATTATTAAATCCCACCACTCAAAACCTCAGGCTTTCGGTAATGTCTTCTAAGCAGGGTCTGCCACCTGTTTATCGATAATCTGGATTCTGAACAGATAGGATTTTTTTTTTACCTCCTATAATACTATGAATTTATTAGATGTAATCAATTTCATTATCCTCCAGTATATTTTTCATCAAAGTTTGTTATCAGTAGAAATAATAATTCTTAGGTAAGGAACATTTGGTATTGGTTTTCCTTTTGGAGGTCTGAGACACAGTCAGGTTTACAATAGAGGTGTCTAAACACACACGCACACACCCACAGAGTTTGAAAAGTCACTGGCTCTGACTGACACACTATGATAATTTCCAAGAAAATGATACCCAAATTTTTTGGAATCGAAGTTCTGTAGTCTTCTGCACTATGCCATTCTACCTCGAATTTTATAACATATATGGGGATAGAGATATACTATAGAAGGGTCAGGAAAGAGTGACTAAAATGGCAAAGATTTTTTCATGTGAGGAACAGCCAAAGAATCCAGAAATGTTTTCTTAGAGAAGCAAAGTGTTAGGGAAGTATATGCAATTCTGCTGTTTAATCATGGAGTAAGAGGATTAAATGAGTTTATTGTATTCCCACTAAAAACGGCTAACAATAGTGAGACAAGTGCAGCTTTAATTATTTATAAAATATTTCTTGAGTACCAACTATGTGTGATGTATATACAACTGTAAAACAAGCATACTACCTCTCCTCCAAAGCTTATTTTCTAGCAGAGGAGATAGCAAGTAAACATGTATACTAGCCAGGATTCTCTAGAGAAACAGGGCCAACAGGATGTGCATGTATGTATCTACATATATAAAGAGATTCATTATAAAGAATTGGCTCATACAATTATAGCCCAGCAGTTTGGAGAGCCAATGGTGTAATTCCAGTTTGAAGGCTAGTAGCCTGGGTGCCTAGGGGAGCCTGTGTTGCAATTCTGGTCCAAAAACTGGCTGACGGTGATGCACAAGAGCTGATGGTATAGGTGAAATCTGAAACCAGTATTTTAAAGAATTCCCTCTCATTGTAGGAGAGTTTGGTGTTCTTGTTCTATGCAGGCCTTTGGCTGATTGGATGAGGCCCACCCACATTATGGAAGGCAATCTGCTTAACTCGAAGTTCACTGACTTAAATGCTAATCTCATCTAACGCATCTCTTAAACCCTCCAAGTTCACAGAATTAACTATCAAATCACGCACTTCGAAGAGATTGAAAATAGAAGCAGGAATATCAGATCTAAGTGTTGTATTCTAAGCATTTTATATATTTTATCTCACAATGATCCTGTTAGGTAAAATCTTTTATTATCCCCATTTGACAAATGAGGAACTGGAAGCACAGGGATATTAAGTAACTTGTTTAAATGTGACAGATAAATTTATGTATTAATTGACTAGGCTATGGTGCAAATTGTTTGGTCAAACACTAGTCCAGATGTTGCTGTGAAGGTGTTTTGAACATGTGATTAGGATTCAAAATCAATTAACTTTAAGTAAAAGAGATTACCCGTAATAATTTGATTGGTCCCCTTCTAATCCACTGGAGGCCTTAAGAACAAAAAAGTGAAGCTTCTTGAGATGAAGGAATTCAGCTCAAGATCGTAACATAGAAATCCTGCCAGAATTTCTAGCCTGCTGGTCTGCCTGATGTATTTCATTCAAGACTGTGATTTCAATTCTTGCCTGAGTTTCTAGTCCACTGGCCTGTCCTATATATTTTAAATTTGCCAACCTCCACTATAACCTGAGCCAGTTCCTTAAAATCAATCTCTTTCTCTCTATGTATATATGTTACATGATACATATGTTATCACACAAGCATATATATAACATATCACATAAACACATATATAACATATATGTTATCACATAAACACATATCTCTCTCGCTCTCTCTCTCTCACACACACACACACAAACACATATTTCCTGAACAGGAAAATTGATGTGCAGTTCTAATCTGAAGGCACTCTTCTTGCTCAGGGAGACTGGTATTTCATTCTATTTAAGCCTTCAACTGATAGGATGAGTCCCACTTCATTATGGAGAATGTTTAAAGCTCTTCATTTTTGTGAGCTTTATCTAAAGTTCACCAGTGTAAATGTTAATTTCATCATATGCACTCTCTAAGTTGACATATAAAATAAATTATCATAATTAGTAATATGAACTATTCCCAGCCTTGAAATCTGAGGATTTTTTTTGCTTACTCCTTTCCAGTGGGTGGTTTTTTCCCCCCCACCCTTGGTTAGTTTCCATATACCCATATATTGAGCAGGACTCAGGTAAAGATTTGAGAGGACCCTGTGAATTTTAGCAACTTTGTCCTCCCTAAATTCCTGAATTCATCTTCTCAACTCAGTGAGATTCCCCAAATCCACCTTGATTCACTTCTCTGTGCTGAGGCCTGGAAACTCTCTTTAGATAATAAATTGGGCAATCATAGGGTCACTTTATTTGTTGGCTCTCTCTCAGGGCTCAGTGTTCTTTCCTGCCTGTTTTCTAGTATCTGAAAATGGTTGTTTCATACATTTGCTTCAGTTTTATGGTTGTTTAAGACAAGAAGTTTAATCTATTCCTTGTGACACCATTTGGCCAGAAGCAGAATTTCCTCTTAAGATTTGCTTTGTAAAAAGGATTATGCTGCTACAGATAGTTTTTAAAAGCTACCTTCTTAATGTCCATTGATGATAGACTGGACAAGGAAAATGTGGCACATATATACCACGGAATACTATGCAGCCATGAAAAACAATGAGTTCATGTCCATTGTAGGGACATGGATGAATCTGGAAACCATCATTCTCAGCAAACTGACACAAGAACAGAAAATCAAACATTGCATGTTCTCACTCATAGGTGGGTGTTGAACAACGAGAACACATGGACACAGGGAGGGGAGCATCACACACTACTGGGGTCTGTTGTGGGGGAATATGGAAGGGATATCAGGAGGTAGGGAGGTTGGGGAGGGATAACATGGGGAGAAATGCTAGATATAGATGACAGGGGAATGGAGGCAGAAAACCAGATTGCCATGTATGTACCTATGCAACAATCCTGCATGTTCTGCACATGTACCCCAGAACCTAAAGTGTAATTATATATATATGTGTATATATATATATATATATATACACATATATATATGTGTGTGTGTGTGTGTGTATGTGTGTATATATGTGTGTGTGTGTATATATATGTGTGTCTGTATGTGTGTATATATATGTATTTATATATATATATATATTATATATATATATATATCTTCAAAACAAAAGCTAACTTCTTGATGATTTCTAAAGATATCTAAAGGTTTTGCTGGGATATTCATTAAATTTGGTTACTACCTTATGGATCTATCTAGTGAAGGAATAGTAGTCTTGACTTCAGCAAACCTTTGTGTGCTGCTAATTTTGTGAGACTTTCAATAAATTACTTATCTCTTAGCCTCATTTTTTTTCTCTTTTTCTGAGGCAGAGTCTCACTCTGTTGCCCAGGCAAGAGTGTAGTGGTGCGACCTTGGCTCACCACAACCTCCGCCTCCCTGGTTCAAGCGATTCTCCTGCCTCAGCCTCCCGAGTAGCTAGGATTACAGGCATGTGCCACCATGCCCGGATGATTTTTTGTATTTTAGTAGAGATGGGGTTGTGCCATGTTGCCCAGGCTGGCCTCAAACTCTTGTGCTCAAGTTATACACCTGCCTCAGCCTCCCAAAGTCTTGGGATTACAGGCATGAGTTACCATGCCCGGCCAGCCTCAATTTTTGCTTAGAATGGTAATTAAATCTAATACTACCTGTGAAAATATCCAATGCATAGCAACTTAAAAATATTAGACTGACTAAACAACACAGAGGTGGCTTTGATAGGTGGGACAGACAGAGCCAGGAATGTATTCCAGGGCTTCTCCTGGAACTGTCAGAGAAGCTGTAGTGCCTGGGCTTGAAAGGAGGCTTAGGTTTGTGGCCAGAAGTCCAGGATTTATAGCCACAGAGACCTGGGTTTTGGTAAGTTACTGAATCTCTCAGAACTTTACTTTTATCTGTAAAAAAAAAATGATAATGGTACCTTCCTCATACAAATTAATATAAGGATAACATGAGAAAAGGTGTATAAAGTGCTTTATACATAAACACTTTTAAAAAGGTTAACCTCATAAACTGCTGGTTGGAATGTAAAAAAGTTCAACCTCTGCAGAAAATAGCTTGGTTGTTTTCAATAAGTTAAACATAAAATTCCATGTATCCCAGTGATTTTACTCCTAGGTATACACCCCCAAAGAATTGAAAGCAGGTGTTCGAACAAAATCTTGCACACAAATGTTCACAGCAGCTATATTAACAATAGACAAAGGGTAGAAACAATCCCAATGTCCATCAATGGATGAATTAATAAGCAAAATGCAGCATATCCATATAGTAGAATATTATTCAGCTATAAAAAAAAATGACAGACTGATACATGCTACCACAAGAATGAACCTTGAAAAATACACTAAGTGAAGGAATCCAGACACAAATGACTACATATTTATAATTTCATTTAAAAAAATATTTATAATAGGCAAATCCTATTATGAAGGATTTGATATGAAGGCAGATTAGTGGTTGCCAATGGGTGGAGGGGAGTAGGGAAGATGAGGAATGAATGGTTAATGTAGATGGGGTCTACTTTTGGGGTGACTAATATGTTCTGGAACTAGATAGTGATGATGGTTGCACAACATTGTGAATATATTACATGCCACTGAATTGCATAATTTAAAATAATAAAGTTATTTTGTGTGAATTCTACCACAATAAAAACATAAAAGGTGATTAATTAAGAAAAGCATGTTTTTCTTCCTCTGTCCTAAGAACTCATACTTCCAGGATCATGTCAATACAGTCCACTGACCAGTGAAAACTTTGGCTTGCACATGATAGTGGATCTTTGGAACAAGTTTCACTCCTGCCCAAGCCTGGTTCTTTCAGCCAGTGTATTAGTCTGCTTTGTGTTGGTATAAAGAAATACCTGAGGCTGGGTAATTTATAAAGAAAAAAGGTTTAATTGACTCACAATTTTGCAAGCTATACCAGAAGCATAGCACAAGCATCTACTTCTGGTCAGGACCATAGGAAGCTTACACTCATGGCAGATGGCAAGAGTAGCCAGTCTATCACATGAAAATAGAGGGGAGGAAGTGCTGGGATCTTTTTTACAATTAGATCTCTCATGAAGTAATAGCATAATAAATCACTTGTTACCCTGGGAAGGACGTCAGGACATTCACAGAGGATCTGCCCCCATGACCCAAACACCTCCCACCAGTCTCTTCCAACATTAGAGATCACATTTCAACAAGAGATTTGGAGAAGAAAAATCCAGGCTGTATCAGTATATCAGCCAGTGACATGCACTTTTTTTTCCGTTAGTCATTATCCACCCTGTTTTGTGCTGGACCTAGGCAGCTTCCAGATGTCAGGTGGAGAAACTCATGTATGCCAAAGGCTAGCATTCAGAAAGGTGTAAATGTCTGTGTCTGTGCCTCACCTAGCTTGACTTGCCTCTGCCATTCCAAGTTGAATGTCAGTTTTCTCTCAGAGCCACCGGCCCCTAATCTGCTTTTTGTTTTGGCTGAGTCTTCCTGTTCCAGCAAAAATTCTGCATCAGCTGTAGCCAAAGAAAGACTTTTCTAAGTCTAGAAAGCCTTGGCAAGACTCTATTATCTAGCAAATTTGAAAAGCAGCAAGAAGAAAGAGGTCAAGTTGAGCCTAGATATGGATGATATAGGTGTCTAGTGATTCAGTGGAGACTTTGAGCATCACCTCTTTGAAGGCATTGTGCTAAGTACAATAGTGGATAGGAAGAGGAAAAACAAGAAATTATTCACTCATTCATTCATTCATTCATTCATTCACCATTCTCTCATCCATTCAGCAATGAAATATTTTTGAACTTCTAGCATTGCTATTGGACTTAGGGATATAGCAATGAACAATCCAGAGATAATCTGTGGATTTAAGGAGCCCAGAGGAGACAGACATTCATCTCTTTTCGGAAGGATGGGGGAAAATTGCCTAGAGGCAATGATATTTTTTTAAGCATTGAAAGTTGAGTTCAATTATCATTGCTGCTGGAGAAGGAAGTGGGGACGTAGGAGAGTCCTAAGTGTGGAAAACAGAGAGTATCTTGAATCCATAAAATCTGTGTCTTTCCTTCCAACTGCTAAAAGTCTACCTTTTCTTGGTACTTTTTTTGTTATCTCATTCAATGCTCTTTAACAATCTTGTAAGCTTTTATCATGTTCATTTTACAGACAGGAATTCAAAGAGGTTCAGTAACTTTCTCATTGTCTACTACCTAGTAAGTAACAGAGCTAGGGTTCAACTACAGATCTTCCTGAGGCCAAAGTCTTTGATCTTTTTGTTATACCACTTCATTTCTCCAGAAGGCAAGTAAACATTTATAATAACACATGGTAGTTATTGCAAGGCAAGCAGCTCTCCATAAATGCTTTATATTTGAGAAAAAGCAACCTAACCTGACAGTGATTAGAAAAATCTTAATAAAGAAAGACAGTGATGTTTGAAATGTGAAAGATGAGTAGTAGACATATGTGTGTGTATGTGTGTGTGTGTCTGTGTGTGTGCATGTGTGTGTGTGTGTGTGTGTGTGTGTGTTCAGTGGGATATGTGGATGAAGTTTCCAACAGAAGGTACAAAACATACAAAGACCCTGAGGCATGAAGAAATATATTGCTATCTGTGAGGTTCAGGGTTTTACCTGGCTTTCAGCTGTGTCATGCACATGTGCAAGGTCTAAATTATTTTAAAGGAGTTGACAATATCTCTCCTTCATTTTGCTAAATGGAGGAGATATTATGTTACACATCTGCTCTCACCCCTCAGCTGCTATGAATAAGATGTGAACACACAGAAGGAAATCAAATTATTTTGCAACATGAGCCCAGCCTGAACAGAACTCATTTGGGATGTTAGTAGTCTGAAAGGTCTGCTCTCACCACACCATCACCTCACTTATTTGATGGAATGAATATTGGAGGGTACAGATAAGTGTCTGAGAAAAAGCCGTGACAATTTCTAAGTAAATGTAATAAATCAGGAAGATTTCTCAAAGGAAATAAAAAGTGTAATTTATGATAGTTATAACTCCTACACCCCTAAGATTTTTGTAATTGTGCAGTTTAGATTCTCTCATGGTAGAAAAAAATATTACTTGACCTGTCAAAATGGAGGAATGATTTTTTTTCTCCCTCTTATAGACATCTCATTTTAAATAGCCAACTTTTATTATTTCTTGCACCCTCTCTGTGCTGGTGAAAACATGGAAAACAAAGACAAGCAGAATTGAAAAAGTGCATCAAGGAATTGAAATAGAGGGTAGTTACACAAGGTATTGAAAATCATAATTATTACCCACAGGAATTTCTAGGAAAAACAAACATATTTGTATTTGAAGAGTTAATACTTCTGTTTCCCAGAAGGGCTAAATTATAATGATAATAATAATTCATTACCATTATAATATTATTATTATAATTGAGCCCTTCTGTGAAACAGAAGTGTTATAAATTATTATTTATAATAATAAATAAATAGCTCCTATTGTTTCAACAGCTATCCTCTCTATGCCAGGTATTGTAACAGGTTCTTTTTAGATGTTTTCTCATTGACTCCGTAAAATAGCACCAAGTGGTATATGTTGTTATTATTATACTATTCATTATTACTATTGTTTCCATGGTACAGATGAGGCCCAGATGTTTGAACTGATTTGTGGAAATCCACATACTATTAAATGGTAGAGATTTATTTCAAACTCAGTATTGTCTGATTCCAAAACTCATGCTGTTTCTTTAATGTCTCTAAGCCATGGCTTGCTATCTCAGAGATACTGTTAGAAAAATAAATCTTTGTATTTGCTTATTAGTTTACGGTTTTACATGTGCTTCAAGTCTTTCCTCTCATTTGATCTACATAGCAAACACAGGATAATAATACGTACTAGCAGTAATTGTTATCCATCATATTAAAATAGTAATAATTGAATAGGACTATTTATACTTATCATTTATATTTACTAGGTGCCAGGAACAGGTGCTAACTATTTCACATGCATGAACTTACAATCATGTTATACAATAGGTTCAGTATAGTGGTTACAAATGCAGGGGGTGGTGTCAGGTTACTGGGTTGGATTCCTCCTTCATTAGTTGACAATTATTTGAGCTTGGCAATTAGCTACTTTTTACCTGCCTTAGCTCTTCATTGTAAAGTAAGTTAAGTAAAAGTACTCACATGAGCTAGGCATGGTGGCTCACGCCTTTAATCCCAGCACTTTCGGAGGCGAGACAGGCAGATCACTTGAGGCCAGGAATTCGAGACTAGCCTGGCCAACGTAGCAAAACTCCATCTCTACCAAAAAATAAAAAAAAAAATTAGCCAGGTGTGGTGGGGGGCGTCTGTAGTCCCAACTACTTGGGAGGCTGAGGCATGAGAATCGCTTTAACCCGGGAGGCAGAAGTTGCAGCGAGCTGAGATCGTGCCACTGCATTCCAGCCTGGGCAACAAGCAGACATGTCTTAAAACCAAAAAACAAAAAAAGGTACTCACATGGTGGTTTTGAAGTTTAAATCAGATAATTATAAAGTACTTGTTGGCTCATAGTACTCTATAAATAATACAGTAAATATTTCTGTGTTATAGGTTAAAAAATTGAGGACTAAAGAGATTATGGGATCTTGTCTGAAATTTCCAGTGTAGTCTAGAGGTTTAGCTGGAATTGGAGTGCAGGACTGCCTGAGTCATAATATGTCCCTTAACCCGATACTACACTATATGTACAAGCATTAAGTGTATACGCTAAATGCATTTTTAAATAGAGTCTTTTTAAAATATGAATGGTCTCCCATTAATTAATTTGTTATACAGTATTATAGGCACTCAGTTTCCCAAACGGCTTTATCATCTCCTACCTCTCTGCCTTTGCACAACTCTGTTCTCTGCCTGTAGTAATTTATTCCCACTTACTGAAACTGACACAGATTGACTTATCATTGAGAATTCAATCTGAGGCATCACAACCTCCAGAAAGGATTCCAAGTGGATTAGGGAGTCTATCTCTCTATATCCACAGCTCCCCCTGTGTGTTCCCCAAGTATTGCTACAGTTAATTGTAATGTTATCTTTTTTATCTACAGTTATGAGCTCTTTGAGGGCAAGGATCATGTCTTATTCATCTCTTTATCCCTAGTACATACCAGACTGCCTGGTGCATAACGAGTGTTCTATATATTTGTTTATTCACAGAGTGAATGAATAAATGAGAATAACTGTTCAGGAAGGTTCTATCCACTATTAAAGAGAATGTGATGAAATGTTTCTTCTTTATGTGAGATTGTTGAGTAAGTGAGTATTTTTAAGACCCTGTGAAAATTAAGACTCAAGGTAAAGAGAACTTCAAATATATCCACCAACATACACCCATAACTCCTCCCTAGTGACAGTCTTCTAAATATAGATTATAGCAATTTAGTTTGAAAGAACTGTTTTTCAGTATCTGACATGTTCATTAACCCCAGGTAGGGAAAATATTGTGGTGTATTAATTTTTCACCAGCGAAGACATTTGTCATCTGTGCAAGTATCATTAATGCTTGCTACAGAGAGGGAAACAACACACTGTCTCTGATGAATGAAGAACACAGTAGAATTTTAAATAATATCAGCTGGGCTCTCTAGGCCAGCCAATCTGGGGTACTTTTGGCATCCTCATTAGGCAAGGCTCACGTGACATCAGTAAGAATCTACTTTATGAAGAGAACAGAGAATAATACATACCTCTTCAGAAATGAGGATATGAGTGCCATATTTAATTTTTCTTTTCATCAAACCTATCTTTGTCACATTTTTGGTGCTAACAAGTCTTAAAATTATGGTGTTTCCCAAGGCTTGTCTTTAGTCTTCTTGCTTCATATTCTTTTCCCACTCTCATGGGTCATGTATACCATCTATATGCTAATAGCTTTCATCTCCATCTCTGTCTCCATCCAGGAGACCTTGACTCTTACATGCAGCTGCTGACCCTTATATTCAGCTGCTGGATGTCTAGACAAATAAACTGGAAACGGTCCCAGACACCTCAAATTCAATATGTCCAAAATTTGTTTCATTATCTGCTTCTGTCTTTAGACCTGATTATCCTACAATTAATGTTGAAAGGACATTTTCTCTTGTCTCAGAATTTCACTTAAGATTCCAAAGGTGAGTCCATAGGCAGTTGATACACTCATATTCTAAAGATCATCAGTGGATACATTCCTTTGGGACCTGCAAATGGAGACTGACCTGGTCCTGAGATCTTTACCCAATCATATAATTTCATACTATGTAAAGAGAATACTAGAGATTCAAAGCAGAGTCATTGAAATTGTTGGCCTAGGAAAGGATCCTAGTCAAGTGAGGTGGATTCTCAAAGACCTCTGAGAGGGAGAATGTGAGTGTTTGTACAAAGAGAAGACTGGTTTCTCACTCCTTGGGTGAAGTTTGCCGAGTTCTAGAAAGTTTTCAGTCCTTCTCAGACTGTCCTCAGTCAGAGTGTAGTTGTATTCTTTTTCTGTTTTTCTGAGACAGGATCTCACTCTGTTGCCCAGGCTGGAGTGTATGTTGGATTCTTTGAAGAGTTTGACACATATACAAGAGCTTGGAAATATATGGGAACATAGATACTGATGCTTACTTCTTGCTTCTGCATTATAAATTTGAGAGGCTGGTTGTAGTCATTCCTGAAGGTAGATGAGGATCAACTGCAATTTCTACTAGTTGTGTGCTGTTCTCTGTAGTGTTTTTCAGGTGAAACCCACATCTGAGTCACATAAGAGGGTTGCTATATCAGCACCTCCTGCATAGAAATCACTGAAAGCCAGATTACAACAACATTCATATGAGATGATAGTACTTGTGATAGACTGGATGCAGGAGATGGCAAATGGGAAAAATCAAGGGTGACTACTGGTTTTTTGTCTTTAGCATCCAAGTTGAAGGAAGGTGGCATCTACTAATTAACATGAGGAAATGGAGAAAAAACAAGTTTTATAGAGGAAATCAGAGAAATCTGTTTTGATATAGATTTGAGATGCCTAATTACACATTCAATTACAGATATTGATTAAACAGTTGAGTATGGGAATCTGGGGCTCAATGGGAGAGGCCAGGGTTGGAGGTAAACTTTAAAAGTTAGCAATATCCATGAGATTGGAAACAATCAGCTAAAGGAACACAGAAGAGAATAAGTAATGTGCACGTGTGTGTGTGTGTGTGTGTGTATAGGGAGACTTAGCCTTGGTTTCCTTTCCAGTAAAATGGTGAATGAATAGAAAGACTATATATTTGTTAAAGGGTTTCTTAACTTTAAATGATTTAGCACATTTGAAAGGGCTTTATAATCTAAAAATATTTTTTAAAGTACTTCTTGGCCAGGCACAGTTGCTCACGCCTGTAATGACAGCACTTTGGGAGGCCGAGGCGGGTGGATCGCCTTAGCTCAGGAGTTTGAGACCACTCTGGACAACATAGTGAAACTGCTTCTAAACTAAAATACAAAAAACTTAGACGGCTGTGGTGGTGGGCACCTGTAGTCCCAGCTACTCCGGAGGATGAGGCATGAGAATTGCTTGAACCAGGAGGCAGAGGTTGCAGTGAGCCAAGATTGCACCACTGCACTCCAGCCTGGACGGCATACATGCATACATACATACATATATACAGTATTTCTTAATTCTGAGTCTGGTTCTGTGATAGAGGAATGAGAGATGAGGATAAAGGGCTAGATAGAAGTCAGGAATGATGATGGCTCACAAAGGACTTTGAAAATTAAAAGCTTTTAAAATATTATTGCAATAAATATTTGTTTTAGTATATTAATAAATATTTGTGCTTATTTTAGAATATTAAGATAATCCACTGAGAAAATGAAGCAACCACTATTCAAATACAACCACAGGCTGGGCACATTGACTCACACCTATAGTCCCAGTACTTTGGTGGGTTGAGGTGGGCAGATCACCCGAGGTCAGGAGTTTGAGACCAGCCTGGCCAACATGGTGAAACCCTGTTCTATTAAAAATACAAAAAATTACTTAGGCGTGGTGGGAAGTGCCTGTAATCCCAGCTATTTGGGAAGCTGAGGCAGGAGAATCACTTGAATCTGGAAGGCAGAGGTTGCAGTGAACCAAGATCATGCCACTGCACTCCAGCGTGGGCTGCAGAGTGACTCCATCTCAAAAAAATTTTTTTTAAAAAAATGCAACCACAATAACATGCTGGTTCATTTTCTCCCAGTATTTTTTCTACATGTATTTCTTCCTTTTTAAAAATAATATCTGTGTTTGTACTGCATAGAGCTATAATAATTGTTGGAATATAATAGAGAAGTGGGCTTTCCTCTAAATTGAAAAGTACCTACCAAGCTGTCCTGAGTACATTTAGAAATTAGTTGGTTGGTCTCTTGTTCATTTGTATACACATGGACGCTTGCATGTTGCCTTTTAGAAACCTGTTGCAATAAACCTGCAACAGTTTGCTTTTCTCAGAAATGTCATGTGCTTAAGATTTTTAATTAAATTCACCAGCTTAGCTTTTAAAATAATCACTGTTAATGAAAATTATGACTGTAGAAAATTATGAACTTCAGTGCAGAATGAATTAGTAGATACACAGAATTTGTTTGAATTTTATTATTCTAGTATATGTTTTATGTTTATTAACTCATTTAATTTTTATGACTGCCATATGAGATTGTTTTACACATAAGGAAACTGAGGCTAGATAAAATTATATCTTTTCCAGTTATAAGTCATAAGCTAGTTAATGGCGCAAATTGAATTCCAAAATAGGGCTCTCTTACTTCAGAGCCTATATGGTTTTCCACTCTGCTAGGATCTTTATGGAATGATTTAAAAACTGATGATTATTTCAGACCAAGGCACTAGAAAATACTATGGGCTTTGGAGAAAAATCATCTTGGTGGATGATCCAAAGCTTAATCCAAGTGACTGATGTTGACTGGTCCTGTAGACAACATCCACTGTCATCTGCACCTCAAAGACATGGTGCACATGGGCACTCATCAGGTTCTCTTGGGAGCTATCAGCATATCTAGGGTCCCCAACCACCTTTTCATCTGCCTGGGACTGTCCTGATTTTAATATTTAATACTTCTAATTTAGAAGTACTGTGTCCCAGGATACCAGTTCTGGGCAAACCAGGATCGTTGGTTACCTTCAGCATACCAGTAATACATGCCAGTGAGTAAAATGAGAGCATGAAAGTCAGAGCGTGTGAGTACACAGCCCTTTCTCAGGGTAAGAAGTCTTTATTTCACTTTGTGAGCTTGACTGCGTAAAGTAAATACTAGATCAATCCTGTGATCACAATGTGATATTTGTCAAGTTTGCTGCCAGCTTTTGTCTGCAGTGTCTTGCATGCATGCAGTGGAGACAGAAAGACAGACTGATTTCTGGAAGAGCATGAGGTCAACTTTTGATTGACTGGAAAGATAATTCAATCTCTGTGTTTCTGAATTTTTTTTTTGAGACAGAGTCTCACTCTGTCGCCAGGCACCAGACTGGAGTGCAGTGGCGTGCTCTCGGATCACTGCAACCTCCACCTCCTGGGTTCAAGCAATTCTCCTGCCTCAGCTTCCCAAGTAGCTGGGACTACAAGCACACGCCACCATGCCCAACTAATTTTTGTATTTTTTTTAGTAGAGAGGGGGTTTCACCATGTTGGCCAGGATGGTCTCGATCTCTTGACCTCATGATCTGCCCGCCTCGGCCTCCCAAAGTGCTGGGATTACAAGCGTGAGCCACCACACCTGGCCAATCTCTGTGTTTCTAATATCAAACATAGCCCCTGACACAAGCTAGGACTGCAGTTTCAGTGTTTTTGTTGTTTGTTGTATTTACTTTGCTTTCTGCATTATTGTTTTTTGGAAACCATTTATTGAACATATGGTATATGGCAGAGATTGTGTGAATAACTTTTATACCTTAATTATATTAAACTATTACCTCAGACTTGTGAGGTAAATGAAGCACCTAAGGTTTGAACGTAAACAGCTGATAAGTGTCTGAGCTGCTATTTATGCCTTAATCTTTTGATTCCAATGCAGTTTTCTTTGCTTTCTACTAAATCCTATTCAGTAGTGAAAATTACAGAAATCCTTGTAATCTGATTCAACCAGTTCCAATGTAATTCAATGTAATTAAACTCATACATGCTAAAGCTATTTTGTGCCTAAAACAGCAGTAGATACTGATGGACCAAAGTGTCCAATTCATCTGAGTCTCCAGTCTGAAGACAGACATATGCAAAACTATAATATGGGGACTAATCATAAATGTAAGACCCATATAAACTGTACGAGGCTTTGAAACCTGCTTTTTTCAATTATCAATAGATCAATGAATATCTTTCCATGTCAATAAATATTGTTCTTCATCTTCATTTTAAAGAGCTCTATTATTTTCCATTGTAAAAATGTTTCATAATTTATGTAATAAGCTTCCTAGGTCAGACACTGAAGTTTCCAATTAGAAGCAGTGATTATTCTTATAATTAAATCTTTGCACCAGTTCTTACTTATGTATAATAAACATTTTTTTCTAAATGTTCAGAGCTAACTGATAATCAAATGAACTGTTTCATAGGAAAATGATTCTTGTCAGTAAAAGTGTTCCAGCAAAGTTATCTCTTTTGGAATAGTGGTGTTCCCAGATAAACAAGGTCTGGATGCTTATTCTCACTGTCCATCAACAAGATGCAGACAGACTAGGAAAGAAGGAAGTTTATTTCTACAACTGGTTACAGGGAGAAGGCTGTAGTCACTCACCAGACCAACTCAAAGTTACAATTTTTTTTCTGGTGCTTTTATACATTTAAGCTCCATGCCTACATATGGGAGTGTACCCATAAGCAGGAGTGTTTCATTCAATCTATACCTAGTCTATAACTAGGTTCTGGGGTCTGGAAAGCTTCATCTAGAGTCTTGGAAAGTTTCCTAATCTTAATTGGGCTCTGGTACGAGGTCTATGTGTAAGAATGATTTTATTGGCTGGCCACAGTGGCTCACGCCTGTAATCTCAGCACTTTGGGAGGCTGAGGTGGGTGGATCATGAGGTCAGGAGTTCAAGACCAGCCTGACCAACATGGTGAAATCCCATTTCTACTAAAAATACAAAAATTAACTGGACATGGTGGTGCG